>LJJS01000394.1:20167-209488 GCA_001447215.1 Diaporthe aspalathi
GGGGGGGGGGAGTAGAGAGGGTTGTTGGTTGTTAGCCGGGAGCGGTGCCAATCCCACGCAGCACCTGAGAGGGGTTTCGCAACTGCAGCGAACTGCGTCGTGGCCCTCGGTTGCGGGCGAGATACGCGCCCCCCCCCCCACACACCCACCCCGTGCATACGAATAAGAAAAAGAAGAAATGGTACGTATTCGTCAAGGGTCCGTCCCACAACAGGTACCGTACGCACAACGTTGCCCACGCTACCGACCTACCTAGATGTGGCGGTGTTTGGGGCGTGTTTCTGGAAGCTTGCGGGGCCATCCGCCCGCCGGTGGGGAGGGGTCGTTTCGTAACTTGGCTCGGGTGTGTCGGAGGGCTTGTGTGGATGTGGAGGGGTTCATTTTGGATATGATTTCGTTCTGGACTTTAATCCCTGGCTTTTGGGCTTTTTAAGCCCCTTTCTATTTAAAGGCATGACGCGTCTGTGGTCCGGGATGACGGCCAGCTACGAAGGAAATATTTCCGAAGCACATCTATTTGGAGTTGAGAGGGCCTAGCACCAGTTGGATGTACCTCCCACCACACTTCAATGTTCCCACTTTCTTAGCTTGGCTGGGCTACACTCATTCTGTACGGGGTCTGTCTGATACTTGCTTGAGTGGTTATGTACTGTGCAACAATAACAAGCCTTTGGGGCAGTCTCGGTAAGACTTGACTTAATCGCGGGCACGTTGAATTGAAATTAGTGTGACTGCATTTATAGCGGTTTTCTCCGACGGATGCGGCGTCTTCCTCAGAGGTCGCACGAGTATGCGTGCGTTCTGTGTCGGCGGGCTTCAGCAGCATGTTCGGGTCTTCGATTGCTGAGCTTCGAACTGTGCCTGAAGATCTCATAGTAGACTTGGAATTTCCCAACACGAGGCGGGAGAAAAGAGAGACCAAAAAAGAGCCCGGGGGGGGGGAGGTGGCTCTGGCACTCAGTGCGCATGATCACATGCAAGCTTCGATATTGCTTGGGTTTACGGGTATACGGAGGCATCAATTGCTACAAAACTACTTAACGCATGAGCGACAATTCGCGGTCTCCTGCATGATGGCCATCTAAAACTGCAATATAGGTACTTCGGGTAGGGTTCTGGGCACTGAGTGAATTGAAAGTTTTCTCTGATTATTGGACTGGCGTCACTGCTCTCAACCTGATCCCGCTAATTTGCTGAGGGACAAGTCCGTCCAGATAGCACGGAGTTGCTGGTAGTCGAAACCTCTTATGAATACTTGTAACTATAACCCATAATTCCGCATGCGGACAAACCCGGCATCAGACTGCTACAATATTAATTGGTCTGCTGGACAATCCAGTCTTTTCAAATAGTGAACAGTCGAGTAAGATAAATAGGAGGCCGGCCAGGGAGCTACTAGGAACGCGAGAGTGAGAGCCACTCAGCTATGTCGAAGCACACATTCTCACTTCGAGAATTCACCTCGAGAAGCCTTTGTCAATCTCAGTGTTTTGCTTCTTAGAAAGTGTGTTGATGAGAGCAGTTCCATATTTACAAGTCGTGTTGCATTTCCCTCCACAGTCCAAATATCACACGGTCTGGGATGATTACAAGGTGGCTGTTGGTCAATGGCCTATCTAGGTGGTTTTCGCCACACTTGTCATCAGGTGAAAAGTGTTATCTCTCAAGCAATCCGACGACTACCTGCCTTGAATTAGTGAGAGGGTGTGAACCAGCTCTATATATTGCGTTTTGCTTAGTACCTTGACAGACGGAGGTGGGCGACTACCGTCACTGTCGCGGAATTGAAGTGGTGCTCCGGTAAGTTACGACAGAGAAACTCGTCAAACCCTCAACTGTACCTAGGTACTCTTCACTCCGAGTTCGAAGAGCTTCAACAGATGGGACATTTGAGTTTACAATGCCTTCGTTCTGAATAGTGGGTCTTGTGTGTACGATGTTCTTGAGAGCATACTCTCAGGGTTTAACCCAGATAGCGACAAAGGCTCAGCAGCACCAATGCTCATCTTGCCCGGCGGCTTGCTTCGGCGGGCTTTCAAAGTCTGACATCATTCCCAATTGTGAACATACCCAATGCACGAAGCATCCGTAATGTCACGCACGCAACTTCTACCCGAGTCAGCAGCGAGGGGATCATGAGGAGCATGCATGCCCTCGCACTCCCATCGATGCGTAATGACGGCATGCCATTCACCGGCAGCCTCCTTTCCAAAAATCCCCATCGGATTTCGTTAAGCCATCTTGTTTGTATGCAGGTGGGCCGTCATAATATTGGGTGAGGAGCCTCTGAAAGGGGAAAGGGGGCTCTGGGATGGGAGTGCTCACCGCTCCCCGGGGGGCCGGGCTCCCGGGCCTGGCAGGGCTCGCCGAAGGGCCCCATCCTGCTCTTCCAGACCACGCCGTTGTGGAGGGGGGGGGGGGCCTGGCCGACAATGGGGGTGAGATGCAGGTTCGGACTGCCAGATTGATTAACCCCCATGGGGTCAAGCGCAGGCATATCCAACCCGAGGGTGCCAGCGTCGGCGGTTGAGCGAGCCGATGCTCGTCTTAAGCACGATGACATCACCCTCGCGAGGCCTACAAACTACAATCGACGATGACGGCGCAGCCCGTCTCGAGGCTCTTTGTTGCTCTCTCGGTTCGATTTTGGAGCCATCCCCAGGCACGCTTCTTCGCGAGTGCATCGTGCCTTCGCGCCCGGCACATCAATCCTATCCCAGCCAGCGTCCCGGGGCTGCCCAGTTCGCGACCTGGCCTGGCCCGGATTGCCAATATAGATACATGTGTGTGCCTGGCAATCTCCCCTCCAGCCTCCAGGGGGATGTTGGCCAGAGCTGCCCGGCCGCTGGGCGGATCCCAGATCGAGGTCGGATCTCGAAGCAGAGCCTCCTCGCCACGAGCGAATGAGCGGGCGGCCGAGACCTCCATCTTCTGCTGCAGGCCCTGGTGGCCGCCCGAGTCTAGCCCGCGACGATCACCGGCCCTGGCCCCGGGTTGGGCAGGTTTTGCCAAGCGGGCCGCCCTATTGTTGGCGGCCACCGACTTTGCTGAGGAATACTGAAATGCCGCAGCTATCTTTGGAAAAGAAAAATCCTTTCGATCCCCGGGTCACGGGCCTTTTCTGTCTCTCTCCCTCTCTCTGTCTGTCTTCTCTGTCTTCCCTTATGCGCTGGCACGGTTGTCTACCTACGATGGCCCAGATGCACAGTGACGATCCTCTTGCTAGGATTGGCGGCAAATTGGGGATGGATTGGACAAGAGGATGCGAGAGGCCGTTGCATGTGCATGTTGTCCGAGCATGAGCCCCCCTGTAGAAAACGTCCCCGGGGGCGTCGACCACTTGTTCGCTCACGGGATTGTCTAGACTCCCGGCCTTAGCCTACATCGTGATGCTCTGGGCCTCCATAATCCCTAGTCTGCTTCTGTCATGGTCATGGTAGCAGTGATAAAGACTTAGCGCCCAAAGTCCCGTGTTGATGATGTTTTGATTTCTCTCTCTCGCCTCTCGTGTATATAGAGTTCTCAGCGGCCCTTCACTTCTGGGCCGTCTTCTTGCTCTCTCTTCACTTTATTTCACAAGTCTCAAGCAAAGAGAATATTTTAATACTCATATTCCGGCTCACTGGTGTTAATTGTCACTTAATCTGTTCTCTGCCCTTACTGCTACCAGTCATTCATCATGGCCCCCGCTGCACTCCTACCCTCCCCTATCACGAAGAACATGACATTAGAAGCTTCAAGCAAAAAAAGAAAGATCGTGTGCTTTTCAGGTGTGTGAAAAGGAAATACCCATGTCTGGGATCAAAACACTAACGAGCTTGCTACCGACAAGACTTTGATGGCACCATCTTCATGCAAGACACTGGCCATGTCCTCTTCGATAACTTCGGGTGCGGCTCCAAGAGGCGGCAGATTCTAGATGAGCAGATCAAGAACGGCGAGCGATCATTCCGTGAGGTGTCTGAGGAGATGTGGGGCTCACTACACGTCCCATTCGACGACGGCTTCGAGGTGATGGAGGAATCCCTCGACATCGACCCGGACTTCCGTGCCTTCCATGCCTTCTGCCTGGAGAACTCGATCCCCTTCAACGTCATCTCGGCCGGCCTCAAGCCCGTCCTGCGCAGGGTGCTCGACACCTTCCTCGGGGAGGAGCAGTCGAGCCACATCGAGATCGTCGCCAACGACGCCGCCATCGCCGAGGACGGGTCCGACTGGAAGGTGATCTGGCGGCACGACACGGAGCTGGGCCACGACAAGGCGCTGTCCGTGAGGGAGGCGCGCGCCGCGGCCGAGGCCGAGCTCGCCGACGAGGACGGCGCCATCCCGCTGGTCGTCTTCATCGGCGACGGCGTCTCGGACCTGCCCGCCGCCCGCCAGGCGGACGTGCTCTTCGCGCGCCGCGGCCTCCGCCTCGAGGAGTACTGCCGCGAGAACGGCATCGGGTACACGCCCTTCGACACCTTCGCGGACATCCAGGCCGAGCTCAGGCGCATCATGGACGAGGACGAGAGGAAGACGGCCGGCAGGGGCTTCCCCGTGCGCTTCAACCCGCGCGCCAACATGTGGCGCCGCGTGTCGAGCAAGTCGAATGTCCCCAGGCTGGTGGTCATGTCGCCCACAAGGGAGGAGCGCATGTTCCTGTGGCCAGAGGCCTTCACGGAGCTCCTCAAGACCCCGGCCCTGGACGTCACGCGGGAGCTGGGCGTCGTTGGGGAGGAGCAGCCCGTCGCCGTACCGGCTGCTTAGATTTGGTTCTGCCGGGGTTGCGTTACCTGTGAGGAACAGGTGCATGCCACATGGTACACGAAGTTTTGCTTTTGGACCAGGTCGGCATGTCTGTCGGCATGCTTTCAGCGGTGGGGAGAGAATTTGCGCCGGAGTTTGGTGGTGTGCAGACGAATTGGGCCAGCTGGCGTTTTGTGCTTGTATATTTTTTTTCTCCTCCTTAAAGATGTACCCGGATCTATGGTGGTGACGCAAAGAATGAGACACGAAAGACATGAAGATTTCAGCTTTCAAGAATAATACAAGTAGAAATAGACGACTTCCAGGAAATAAACAGAATGAAAGAATTAGTAGCTGTGAATTACGTGATAGTAAATAGATGAGACAAGTCTGCATGCTTGCTAGCCTTTCGAATACTGAGCATATTCACACAATCGGGCCCTCTGAGGTGAAAGAATATACCTAAACGGCGATTATCCCACCTCTTTACTACAGCATAGAAACGGCGCAGCCAGCAGCTGAACACAGTCTTCATGTGTCCTATGCTAGAATGTCATCCTACCTAATGGTTTTCGGGGTCTCGCCCCAGTTTGAGGGCATGCAGTGCGTGCATTCAGTTGGCTCTGCAAGGGCATACACATGTCGAGCGTCTTTTATTACCTATTCGCCTACGAAGAAGCCCCCGCCCGGCTGCCTCGAGATTTGTATGTAAATTCTTCGGAGAAATGTAAGCATACGAGTCGGACGTGGGTCCTCATGTCTTCTTCGTGCCGGGTATGGCTCGACTGGATCCGAAATTCTCATCCAGAGCTGAGAGCACGGGCATAGTTTGAGCAGCGTCGGTCTAAGTTGATGCATCGAGTCTTGATAAAATCTTTCGAGAATCAGCACTTGTGGTTATAACGGATCGCCTTGTTCTGCGGACCAAAGGACGAGCTGAGGCGGCTACGTTTTCTCACTCGGCAGAACCCAACTATCTTGGCTCGCCTGAGCTACGCAGGCCGTTATATCAATTGGAGCCAAAGACTTGTGCAGCCCACTCATATGCCTCACTCTCTCTTTGCACGTCACAATTGATTGAACAAGGCGAGAACCTTGGAAGCCAGTCACCTCCATCTACAACCAAGGCCTCGTATGAGGTACATGGTTGGTGGGCAACATGGACGACAAAGGCAAACCTCTCGAAGGCCCCAAGACAGGGTCAGCACCACCGCCATCATTCCTGGAGGCCACGACATCGGCTAGGTCATCATCAGAAGGCGCGTCGTCCTTCCAGACGCGCTTCGCCTGCGTCACGCTTAACATGGAGGACCGTATGCGATTCATAAACTTCAGCGCGGCCGAGACCAGCGCGCTGAGGGGCATGATAGGATCCGTGTGGCCGATACAGGACGTGCGGGCATACGGCGGCGCCGATGAGTTCAAGTTCAAGGGCAACCCGTGGAGAGGCAGCTACAAGGGCGACGACAACGCCCGGCGGCTGACCAGGACGATGCTCGAGACGCTGTATGACATGGGGTGGGTGCTGCAGGCGGCGGTGGATGTGTCCATCAAGGAGCAGGATAAGGGTACGTTGACTGCTTCGGGTCGTGGTTTTGCGGTCGCGATGGTGCCGACTGACCGTGTTCAGATTCCCTCGTCTTTAGGTATCAAAACCCGCCGCCGCCGCCGTGCGAGTGGCTGAGCATCGCGTTCGACTGGACGGACAAGATGAAGATTGTCGATGCGCCGCCGGGGGACCTGGCCGAGGCACTCGTGGCGGAGTTCCGGGACAAGTACGGGCTCAAGAGCCAGGAGCTCGAGGGCGGGCGGCTGAAGCTCAAGTTCCACGGGCAGCCGTGGCAGGCGTCGGGCGAGGAAACGGTCAAGTCTCGGATGATGCTGCTGAGCCTGCTCGGGATCCTGGAGAGGTTTGGGTACAGCCTGTACGCCAGCATCGACCAGGTCAACGGCACGGGGATCTCGGCGGACGTGCTGGTTGTGACGCGGCAGAAGGGGTGGCAGCCTGGGTTGCCGATATGGCACCGGTGATGGGTGATGGAGTGCTGCACTGCTGCCGCCGGTTTTGTTCCCACATGTTGGGCGGACCCTTTACACGGCAGGGCTGATGGCTGGCGCAACCGACATGATTTATCGGCACCAACCACAACTGGGGCAGCTGTCACGGCAGACGGAAAATGGGGTAGTGGGCCTGACCGCAGCCCCTTTGGACGCGTGTTTCGTGGTGCCAGAATCGCCAAGGCGCTGTCAGCGGAAAACAAAACGTTACCCCCCCCCCGATCAGTGCGTTAACTCGTAATTTGACACCGCCAAAAAAAAAAAGGTTTGCGCGTGCGCCCGCGCAGCGTTAACAAAATAGCAAGCTTTTTAACTAAGCGTATTTGCATAACGTTTTTATAGCGTTTTTGCGCTTTTTTTGCTAATAACCTATATTTTATATTTCTTGCTTTTCTTATAATTATTAATATTACCAAACGCGCTAAAAAAGTTTTTATTTTGTTTATATAAATGCAATTAGCAATATGAAAAATTTTGGTAAAAGGCAACAAGAAAAACAAGGGAAGAAATGTAAGGGAAAAAAAGAGCGCGCGCGCAGCATAGTCGCGCACGCGAATAAGACCTTTTTTGGCAGTGTCAAATTACGAGTCGACGCACTGACCGGGGGTGGTAACGTTTTGTTTTCCGCTGACAGCGCCTTGGGAGGCCGATGGAAAGAATCCGGGTGCCCGGAACCTGTATTTCTGGCAGATATACCGTGCACGGGAATAGTATGACCATGACCATGATGGCATATTGCAATTGCCGTGCAACTCTGCGCCGAGCGGAACCCAGCCGGCCCCAAGCGCCCTGTATTGTAGATGCCCCGTAGTCTGCGTAAGTATGTTTGGGGCGCGGGATGTGTGATGTCGCAAGGGGGAGGAGCCCCAACTGTTACGTCAGCGGGGTCGGGGCACTGTCGAGCTGAAGGACAGGATTCCCTGGGGTGCAGATGGTGCCCCGAGGAGCATTGCAGCAGCACATTACGGCTGTGAGCCAGTCAGTTTGGCGTCGTGAGAATGGACCGAGGGCAGTCCAGAGTCAGTTAGTTCAGTCAGACTGATCCGAGCCGAAAGAGGGACGTGGCAGCGACCCGCGATGAGAACTTCGACTGCGGAGCTGCCATAACGGAACATGGTTCCCCAACGGGCGGGGCCTGGCCGGGCTGGCACACTGGTTGGCGCTGAGGTGGTTCGATTTCACGAGGCTCACTGTCCACCTTGCGGCTGGAATGGCATGATGGCCTGCCGCCGCTGTCCAATGGCAGCCGCAGCGATATGACTTTGGGCCTCGTGTGATTGGCCACAGCCGCCAGACGGGCAGGGGGGAATGGGGGAGGACAATCGAGGGCCCGGACCTGGCCTCGGAAATGGAGCTGGGCTAATACGGGACGGAGGAGGGATCGGCTCGAGGGAGGACGGTATGGGCTGTTTTGGCCTTGCTGGTGGTGCCGAAAGCATGCACACTGGCCCGTCACCCGTCCATAGTCGACCACTAGAACTAGAGGCCGTCCATGTATACCGTAATTAGCCCACCGTACCAGGGTTCCCGTATGTACCTTGCGTGTTGTGTGTGCCTTGGGCTGGAGACATCCAAACCTGGCCAGGTGCATCAGGTTCTCCTTTTCCCCAGCTCACATAGTAGACTACATATTAAATTCACTTACATCCCCTCGACTTCGAAACCCACCTGTCTTCGTCTCGTCTCGTCTCCTCTTCCTGCTGCATCACGCTGCTGCCAACACAACAAACCGTAAAACCAAGCAAACACCACAAAACCAGCAAGCCAACAACCATCCAAGCCGTCTCGGCTACCCGCCCACTTACAACCACCACAAACAAACAACAACAACGACAACGACGACAACAACAACGACCACGATCACAATGTCTCCCACTTACACCATGTCCGCACACCTGTGCAAGCAGATTGCCGCATCCTGGAAGGAGATCAGGCACCCGCTCGAGCCCGGCCAGACCTCCCCGGCCACAAACGCCCACTACCCCTCCAGCTTCCAGCGTGCCTCTTCTCCAACCGGCTCAGACGGCGGCAAGCGTTCCATGGACAGTGACCGGAGCGACTCCTCGGCTCCCTCCATTGTCCGGAGTTCCTCCAACTCGAGCTGGAAATGGGGCACAAGATCATAAGCTCGTCGACCTTACTACGAAGACTGATACTACTACTCGTCGAGTCTTTGCAAAACCACCCCCCCTCGTCTGAGCGAGGATGGCCTGTGGTCTGGACAGCAACCTCCTCCTGGGTACATCTCAAAAGCACATGCAGACACCACACCCACCAGTCCACTCACACTCACATGCATACCTGGGCAAACACACACCAACCATCAGTGTCACCTGCATTTACGCTCATCTGGCTTAAATGCACCATCACCCCGCTGTACCTATGCAAGCGACACCCGATCCGGCTCTCGATCCTGCCAGCCGTATTTCTCAGCAGCAACACCCTTAGTATGATCTAGGAGACACGCCTTTCCCGCTGCAACTCTACGAAACCCATCACACGAATCAAGCAATACGGTGCATACTCTGGCGCCTAGCGCGCCTTCGCAATAACACGCCCAATGTCGTCATTTTGCCCGCCCACCCCTGTTGTGCACGCCTGCTTGCCTGCCTGCCGACGAGGGCGGTACTGGCCGACGGGCCAAGGACGGCACAAGGCAAAAAATCACACCATCGGGATGACTCCCACGGCAAGACGATGGAGCCATTTGCCAGGACTGGCGGGACGCACCATTGCCGTCTCCCCAACCCTGAACACCCTTAAAAAGGGCCGACGATGAGCGCTCTCGGGTGGGTCCGGATTACGTGCTTTGGCTCATGCTCATTGAAAGGGGGATCAACGCATCAGGGTGAATAAGGGAGGGGGGCACTGACCAAACAGAGAGGTGTCTCTTTACATGCAAGGCGTAGGCGTTAACAACTGCAGCTTAGCACATCTTGGTTTGATTTTGTTACATCAATCGTTGGTTGGCTGGATTGCACTCTCTTTTTCGATTTAATTCCGGCTTGCGGTGGTGGAGGAGGATAAACCCGGCATGACAGCACGGATTTAGAGGCATACGTTTTCTCTTTTTTGATACCCTTGAGCATCACAGCCAACAATCCAACCCAAAACAAACCAAATTCCTCATTGCTCTCTCTGCCTTCCAAGGTTGCCTCGCCTTGCCGCAGCCCCTGATCTGTGGATGGATGGATCTACTGATCTCAGCCTCCCATCGTTATCTGATCCGGTGATAATGCACTCTCCTTCTCCACTTCCACACTTCCAAGTCTGGTCTGCAGGAGCGATCGCTCTGCCTGCAGATCTAGTGCCCACGCCGCCGGGCCTCACCGAAGAAATCTTACGTTGCCATGGCTCACAATCTTGTCCCTGTCCGTCCTCTCCCACCCGTCCTCCCCCCTCCACCCCGCCGCCGCCGCCGGGAGGAGCTCCTCAGGGTCCCCCCTGGCGCTCAGGGCCCATTCCTGTTCGCTCTGCGCAGCGCCTTGCCCCTTCATACATCATTGCGGATTAGCTGCGACATTTTTCATCACTTCCAGCACCTGCGCTGTACGATGACGATGCAGCCCCAATTCACAGTTTGGGATGCCAGGATACCTACATTTCATGACGTTTGACCTTTCTCCAGACCTTGCGGTCCCGCGATTCTGGTTTAACATTGACCACGTTGAGCAAACCAGAAGAAGTTGGCCACATCCAGGTGTCCAAGTCGAAGATATCCGAAATTCTGCAAAACATCAAACCTACGGGACACTATGACTTCCTCCTTCCAAATGGAGATTGCGTAACTACAACGAAGCATGTTCATCGTCTTGTTCGACATGGTAATCGTGAAGTATAAAGACTTTTACTCTTTTTGTCCAGGCGGAAGGTATGCAACTTGAGGTTTGAAGGCAATGGGAACTCCAGTTTCCGCCCACCGTAAGTAAGGTTATTTGGTTCCCAAGACTGGGGCACACCAGTATAAATCTAGTCAGAAGAAGACGGCTTCGCTTCCCAAGAATTGATTACTACCAGAAAGGCCTCACTTAGCTTTTTGATTTGTCGACCGGTCAACCGAACGGCCCCCGACAGCACCTTACTCGGGCACAACCCCAGAGGAATATGCACAGCTGAGACATAACTATCCAGTCGTTTCTCTTCCAAGGTTCCCAGGGACAGCGCAAGCGCGACGAATTTCTCAAGGCGCTTTGGCTTTCGAGGGGCAGGCCAGCCGCTCTCCTTGCCCTCGCCCTTCGGCGCGTGCGACTTATCGTCGTGACGTCCCAGCTTTACTACTACGTCTACCTATTCATCACCCCAGTACCTAGGCAGTGTGCACTACGGTTGACCTTGAGAGCACTCCCTCGACAAAGGATTCAGTTGCGAAATTGTCCTACTGACGGAAGCGTATAGCCTTGCCCTTTCAAGACTCGTCATTCTCAATTTTACTCAGACACCAGAGAGGCAAGGCATCAAGACATGCATACAGGCTACCGATCTTAACAATGACTATGAAGTCGTTTTGTCACAGGCAGTCTCAGGCTTATCAGAGCAGACACGCTTGGAATCTAGCTGAGTTGGGTCCCACTATGTATATTCCTCCCATGCCAAAACTTGTCTTGTATTCACGCGGGACAAACACTCCGTTTCCCAACAGCACTCATACCTTCTTCTTGAGCATGGTAGCCGCGTGTTGGAAGCCCAGGACCTTGTACTCGGTGTCGTTGTAATATATGGAATTGACGTCCCCAAGGTTCGGTCCCGGCACGCTGAGGTCGTGCGTCCCGAACTGCCAGACCTGATCCGCCGCGACCCCGCTCTCGACAACGGTGTCCTGCCAGGGCTTGTAAACCGGTGTGTGGTTCCCGGGGAAGGGCGCCCCGTACTCCTCGAGGATGACGGGCTTGCCGGACTTGTTGCCGACCTCGTCGTGCTGCACGATCCACTCGTTGCCCCAGGGGTACTCGTAGCCCCACGAGTCCGGGTAGAGGTGGAACGTCCCGTAGTCGAGCGTGCTGATGCCCAGGTTGGCGACAAAGTCGACGCCCTCGCCGCCCGAGTACGCGTACGACCCGTCGTCACCGCCGAGGGCCGTCCCCGGCGCGAACCAGCCCTCGTCGCCCAGTGTCACCAGGTGGCCCGGGTCGAGGCCCTTGATGTACTTGGACACGCCCGCCGCCCAGTCCGTGATGATCGACGTCGGGCAGCCCTTGCAGCGCGGCTCGTTGCCCAGCTCCCACGCGAAGATGGCGCTCGACCGCCTGTACCGGCTCACCAGGACGTTGACGTAGTTGCGGTACACCCTCTGCGACGTCGGGTCCGTGAACCACTCGGTGGCGTTGGCGCCGAACGCGGTGGTGTACGCCTTGATGCCGCCGTAGTCGTTCCAGTTGTTGATGAAGTTGAGCACCAGCTTCACGCCGTGCCTCTCGGCCGACGAGACTGCGTAGTCGAGCCTCTGCAGGCCGTCCGGCCCGTAGTTGATGTAGCTTCCTGTCGAGTTCAGGACTTGGAAGTATACCTTGTTAGGATCGGTGTTGGCTGGGTCGGGCAGCGTGTTCACGTCGCCGAAACCCCAGACACGGAGGATTTTGTACTGGGTCTGCCGTCGCGCGTCAAGTCAACACACCGAGACTACTTGTCAAGTTTGGACGGTCTCCGTACCTTGGCAACCTGGCTGAGGGCAATGTCGATATCATTGTTATTGCTTAAGTGCGCTAGCCACCATGCATTACTGCCTGTGTATTGATCACCATCTGTCAACCGACGACTTTTCTCTCTGTTGACTTTTTGGGTACTAGAACTGACCTGCAAAGTAACCCTTTCTACCATCAATGTTGAAGACTCGACCTGATACTCTGGCGTTTGACCCCTTTCCTTGCCCAATGGGGTATGCTGGAGGTGGCTGCTTGTTGTCTATGTGCAAATCGGCGGGCAGTGCTGTCGCTGCGAGGGCCAGCAAGCCCCATACTAGTGGCACCTTAAAGATCATGGCGGCGACGATACAAATGGCGATTTTTACCTCGCTGACGGGATGGGTATCAAATGTCCAAAGCACTACCTACGAAGCAACCACGACTACATACTTATAGTCCACTCCGGACTGCACTTAAGCAAGCACGCGCAATCCATGACGATTGAATACCGCCCAAAAGTGAAATAACACTCATTTCGGCGCAGATTCCCGAGTGAAGTGGCCTGCGATATCCTTTCCGCCTAGCCCGCTCAATCAGGCTCAATGGCTGCGCCGAAGCGAGGGCTCTGCAGAGTCCCACAGGCTGGGTTCTCCGCACGTCCAGCACGTGGGAGCTTGAACGAGTGCGGGCAAGCCCCTTGGACCAAGACTGGAGAAAAGATCTTGCACGAATTGCGGGGGCCTGCGGTGGCTCGAGGATGCTTTCCACGATCGGGTCCACGGGAGCACTTCCGCCGCAACGAAATGTGCCTCGCACTTCCTTCGCAGCTGTTCCAAGACTTCGGAAAGACACCTACCTAGTGTCATTAGTGCCCGCCCAATAGTCCTACACGGAGATTTAACTCTACGGAAACTAGTGGTGAGTGCATGCCGAGGTACCCGACGGTGGCAACTTGAATGATATAGTCTAACGTACCACGTGCTTTCCTAGGTACAGTGGGATTGTTTGACTGTTAAACAACGAAAGTGGGCATCAAACTTGGCGGCATAAGTTATGGGGCAATCGTCCACAGCCAAAACGCCGAGATGTTTGCATTCTCCGAGATCCTGATTTCATACCTTTACTTACCGTGTTGCGACGCACTGCGGTGACACCATGTCGGCCCTGGAGAGGACAATGCCAGAGCCAATTACTTAAGTACCTGTACTCGGATCTTGAAGCATCGCGGCAAAGGTCAGCTCAACATTCAACTTAGAACACTGCCCTCCGTCACTGATCTATGGGAGACAAGACCTTTGAGGTCAGCCTCGGGTTCCGCAACAATTGACGATGTCTAATAGCAGCACAGCAGGTTACACTGTGCTGTCTAGAAGCCTTCTTGGCAAGTCCTAGTTACCTTGGATTTGTGACCGTACTGTAGCTATCGCACTTCGTCGGCTCAGACCACGTCTCGTAAATCAGAATTATCTTAATGGGTGGTTGGGAGCACTTGAGCCCCAAGAGCCCCACCTTAGATACAAAGCTGCACATCATATCCCGGACGGAAAATCATTTTATTCTGAGAATATATAGTTACGCAAAACAAAGTGCAATCAATCTCTTTGAACTACAGCCACAAGACCTGTAGACCTAAGTATTTCTTATCAGTTTGCTGCGTTATTAACCAATATATATATAAACAACATCTAAAGTAACTTATTGCTCACATAAAATCATTATCATGATAGGTACATTTATGGAAATTATACGAGCTGTGACTGACGTATGCATGACGCGCTAAGCATAGAGCGTGATTAGCTTTGAGTGGCAAGCTACCCTCTAATTTAATGAACTATCAGTGAAGTGATATGTTTCTAATCATATGCAAGTCGCATTAAAGAACAAGCTCTTACCAATATGAACGGATCAGCTGCTCAGATGGCGCAGAATAACGATCTCACAATCTCATCCTGTTCACTCATGCACGTGAAGCAGCACATGCAATTAGACCAAAACATTTGCGGACAACAAGAGGACCACCTACTCTGCAGCAAATTACATCAGCTTGTGTAGAAAAGCCTATGAAAGTTTATGCTTGAGTGAGATATGCCCACTTCCTGGCAACGAAGCCAGTTTCGATGACACCTAGTTTTGTTTGGAGCTTCGTGGAAATTCATGTCCTAAGGGCGGTCCTGTCACGCGCCAGTCGCCAAACATGACCTACACACGCAGTATGGATATCCTTGGTATGCAAACCAAGGTGGTTTCCCATACACTCAGTGATTTGCGTATATCTCTATAGAGGGTATGAATATGCAGGCATGAAACCACAGTCACTCCAAACATAGACATATGTCTTGCTCAAAGCATAGGTTTGAGAATAGATTGCGTATTTTCAGGACCTAGATGTTTGGGACTCCTCTTACACCCGCTGGCTCAGTCTCCAAATCCCTTTCGCAGCCGGACCATAACCAACGCCAAACCAATATCGCTCTCAATCTAGGCAGACTGATACAGCCGAGTGGGCGAGACTGACTTGAGCCTCGAAGTTCCACACGAGATAATAGTGACAATGTGTGTACAAGGTCGTTCCAAACAAACACAAAACGATGACGCCGTACCCGCTAGAGACAGTTTGGACTCCTGACAGCGACTTGTTCCATAACGCCGTGGCCTGAAAAATGCTTTGTTCGCGGCGCAGTTCCCAACGATTTCCCAAATGAGCGCCCCAAATCTCCATGGTGATGTCCCCACCGCCCTTTTGGTTGCCCAGATTTTGTTGAGCTGTGACATTCTTTGACCGCGAGGTGCATACTGTCTTTGACTTTTTTGTAAACCCGAGACGTGTGGGTGTAGTAGTGAGCGTGTGTATCCGCCACCATTAGTGTCGATATCCCCTTTCAAGTTCCTTCAAGTGTCCCTCACCCCGGCGAAATAGGCGTGTCCCGCATCCCATAATTCGCAAATCGACAGCCTAGTGCCTTGACGACGAGGAGCTGGAGCCGCTTGACTTGCGGTAGTAACCCCTGTCCCGGAAGCCCTGGATGATGACCTTTGCTGTCTCGTAGTCATCCGGGTCGTAGGGCTTCAGGCCATATGAGAGCATGAAGTGGTGGATGTTGTCCCAGCCCCCATCTCTGATGATACGGTAATTCGTCCGATCATCCTCGATCTCCTGCGCAGCCCTGTCGAGGTTGTGGTGGGCCTTTGACCTCCTCTGGCTGGAGGAGCGGTGGTGGCCAGAACCCCTGGAGCTGTGTGAGCTCGAAGATGAGGAGGTTGAGGTGGTTGAGGAGGGCATTGTGAAGACGGCGCAGATTCGGGGGCAGGATGTGATGTTCTGATGGACCGCTGCGTGTGGCTGAGAAGGGCTGAGAGGGCTGAGAGAGCTGATAGAGCTGATAGACACGACGGTAGGGCAGAAGGGCGAGCGGAGAGCGCGGCTCGGGAGTAATAAAAAGGTGTCGTGACGGGGTGCACAGACGGAGGGGAGCTCGAAGCTGAAACACATGACGGTTGGGCGCAAGGTTCGGACCGGAAACCATAGCTGTCTTGTATCACCCGACAGCCGAGTTATTTCAAGAGTCGTCCCTTGTTCGCTAGAGCCGATACGGCAAGCTCGCATCGCCTCAGGCCTCAGGGCGACGTCAAACTTGTTTATGAGCTGCCGCTCCGCCTCTCCCGGGCGGACGCATGAGCTGGATCCCTGTCTGCCGCGGGTCGAGCAGCCATGTGCCAGGTGGTCTCGGCCACACATCAGGCTCAAACGCTGGGCCCGACACACGGACAGGCCTACCGCGAGGTGAGGTTGCATTGAGGAAACAAAACAAACTGAGCGCGGAACCGTTCCCCGGGCACGCGGACGGCGGGCTCCGGACGGTGGGAGGGGAGTCAGGCTGCAAGGGGTTGACACCTGCCGGGCCCCCAGCATTTTCTGGCATTCAATGTTAATATTATCATTATCATCATGGCATGGTTCAGCTTTCGGCGGGCCATGTATAGGGGTCCGAAGTATGGCAGAGTTCCCCGGGTGGATTTCCCAAACCCGCCCATTTCAAGAACCGTAAACTCACCCTCCCGGAACCCCTTCCCCGGCCCGCGAACCAGCGGCATTGGCGCCAACTGAAAACCTCGTGTTTTGTCATAACTCAGCCTTTCCCATAGTGGAGCTCGGTGGGCCAGCCGAGAATGCCCGGGCGCGCAATTGTGCCCAGAGCCGACAACGAGGCTTCATGGTGACGTCTTATGTCAGCTCGGTGTGACTGAGCAGGAGGCAATTGCATGTATGCAGTCATGGTCAACGCATGCTCACGCGCTCACGATGAGGACAAACCGGCACGTGAGCTGCATCGACCCCTCTAGAATCCTGGAATCCTGGAATCCTAGAGCTGGTGCAGTGACCAAGGTGGCGAGGGACGTGCCAGAACCCCGAGCTTTGCACTGCACATGTGATTGGTATGTCGCCGCGTCACGCCCCTTGCACAAGACGTCCGGGCACACGTGCACCGTCTAGCCGCGCTCGGAAGCTTCAGGGTTGGGATAATTGGTTACCTTGGGTAGGTAATAGTGCAATTTACAATTTACCTACTAAGTACTTGGGCAGGCTCGTCGTGACTCCCACACCGGCCAACCCCTGAGCAAGTCCTTATCTAAGGGAGAACAGAAGCCGATGTCTGAGGGTCACTGAGAGGACCAGAGCAGACTGCAATCTTGACGAGACTGGATGCAGGTCAGAAGAGGAGTGGCCCGGCCTCAGATGCACCACAAGGCTGCGTCCGACACCACAATAGATGACAAATTGAACAAGCCAACACTCGGATCGCCAGGATCTAGCCCGCGGTCGGAACATGAGCCAGGACGACACAGGACTTCTTCTGAAGCTAGACGTGCAGCACATGTGAGGCATCACAGCACCTAACCTAGACCTCGTCAGGCCCGAGCCACCGATTTCGGTGCATGTCGCACACTTATCAGCATCGAGAGACTTCTCAACTTGTCATGCGGATACAGATTTGTGTTTCCCGTTGACGGTATCGTGCGCATCCGTGAAGACAAAACACAGTTTGCAGGGTCTCGGAAACGCTGAAATAAGAGCTCACGGTGAAGCTTCGTTCCATTTTGCGTTTGCCTCGGCCAGCCCAGAGCTTTTGAGTAAATACCTCCTGAAGTCGGAAGTCGACAGCATTGGCGTACATCGGGCGCCCCGGCGCGGCCCGGGGGCGGTTCGGAGAGCACCGTGAGATTCTCTCTCAATTTGGCGTGTCCAAGACTCTGGGGTCTGGTGCCCGGTTTCTCCTAACCCAGAATGTCAATATTCAATAGCCCTGTGCTTGGTCACCCTCTGTGCCGATGGGATAGGATTCATGGGATTCCGTGGCGGAACTATTGTCTTCCCAGGTTGAAGCTCCTCGTGGGAGGTCGATGCAAGGGCGTCCGGGACCCATCTGAGTTGATGCACATGACCGCCTAGTTGTGCCTGGACGGATTTCGTACTACGCGATAGCGTCCAGCTTCTCACTTCTAATCGTCGTTGACAGCCCTTGGCACTTCCATACAAGCCCCCGAGGTGCGGACCGAGCCACATCCCGTCTGCCCTGTCATACCCGAGGATTCTAGACCACGTCCGAGGGAGTCAATCTAAGGACAAGGCGGTCCAATAAGGCCTACGAATGCGTCGACAATCTCGCCCAACGGAATACGATGCCTCCGAAGCTACGACGTTCAGCCACGGGCAGGCTAACCGCCTCGAACAATCGAGACCTGCCTAGTTAAGGAGGTAACTCAGCGGAGTGCAGTGTCTCCGCCACATTCAACCATCACGAAAAATCAATAACCCAACGGAGTGCAGTGTCTCCGAAGCTACCACATTCAACCACGGACAGGCTAATCACCACGAGAAATTAGTAGTCGAGAGGCAGTGAGGTGCTTGGGCTCAAGCTGCTCATCTTGAAGTGTGCACACGGCCGTAAAGCTACATGTATATAAAATATAAAGGACATAGACCCGCAATTCGGGTGTTCAGAATTGCCAGTCAACAACGCAAAGCATTCTACTGAAGTTCAACCAGCCAAGATGAGATTCTCCCCAAGATTTGTTGCCGTCATGGCGCTTATGCTGGAGCACCAGCAATATCAAGTCGACGCATTTTGGAGAATGGGCTGCTCTACAATCCTCAACGGACGCATCGACCCGATCGTCACCCCAGGCAGACTCAGCTCTCATAGCCACACGATTGTTGGTGCTAGCAACATCGGCATCAACTCTTCGTACCAGAGCCTGATCGACAGTGCTTGCACCTCTTGCGAAATACAAGCAGACAAATCAGCATACTGGGCTCCTATTCTGTACGTACTTGGCCGCAAGCCAAGATCCTAGTCAATGCCTCGGGCCACATCAGATTAACACAACCTTTTTAGTTACTATCAATATGCGAATGGACAATTCCAGGACGTACGCCAGTCTGGGTCCGTCGTATATTATCTGGGTCGAGGCCCAAATGTGGGAAAGACAGTACCTTTCCCGGAAGGTTTTCAGATGCTCAGTGGTAGCAGCGCCAGCAGGGCCTATGACAATACGACCTTGGTCAGTCATCACCAGGAACAGCCTTGGATAGAGCCTCAGGTTTCTGGACACATAAGGCTGACTTCCAATTCGTGCAGACCTGGGGTGACGAACGTAACCCACCACGACCTGTGGCTGATGCTACTAATTTTGCTTGTCTGGGAGCAAAAGCCGCGTTGCCGGAAGCAAATGGCCTAAACAACAGCTTCTGGAAACCCTTCGACTGTGTCAATGGTCTCCGGGCCCAGATTCACTTTCCGACTTGTTGGAACGGCGTCGACCTTTACAAGGCTGATGGATCTCATGTCGCTCACTTGAGTCAGATTGATAATGGGGTTTGCCCACCAACCCATCCCCAGCAGTTACCACATATCTTTCTCGAAACTCTCTACAGTGTGGACTCTATTAAGGGAGATACTGTATGTATAAGTTGCCCTACCTTTGTTAATGCCACTTTTGCATTGTGCAATGGCTACCCCACGACTTGAGGTCAATTATTAACAGGTTCTAGGCCGGCGGCCGTTTTGTCTTTTCCAACGGCGATCCTACAGGTAGGTCACACATACATTCGTGCGGTCTCGTGTCAAACATGGACCAGATCAATTTGCTGACAGAAAAACCCCTCACAGGATATGGCTACCATGGCGACTTCATCAACGGCTGGAACTCAACTGTCCAGGCACTCGCAGTGGCAAATTGCCTGGCGACCGACAATGCTGGCCAAATCAGCGCTTGCCCGTACCTGCAGGAAAGCGACACAGACGGCTACAGTACAAACTGCCCAATGAGAAAGTCGCCCGTCAATGAGACTGTTCTGGGTTTGTTACCGAACCTTCCTGGATGCAACAAGGTGACAGATGGCCCCTCAAAGGCTACACCCGGGGACTCAACTTGTCCCACGTCTGTGACGCCGCCTGCTATCACGCCAACAGCAAACTCCATCGCCCAGCAAACCGTGCGACCTTCCACTGGTACCTTGTACCCGTATGGGACGCAGCAGAAGTATCTCGGCTGCTTCAACGACACGACTGATGGAAAGCGGACTCTCAGCGGCACGCAATCCTCTACGGATTCCATGGACATCTCGACCTGCCAGGCTTACTGCAACTCACGTGGTTACAGGCTGTCCGGGGTGGAGTATGGCAACGAATGCCACTGTGGGAACACAATCGACAACTTTGCGAATACCGGCAACCTCGTTGGCGGCTTCGAACGATGCACTTGGCTCTGTAGTGGAACCATCAAGAGACAGAATGGAACCCAGGAGGTTTGTGGTGGCTATGCTGCCATTTCCATCTACAACAACACAGACCCCTTGTTTGGCAAGACAGCACCGCAACCGTCCTCAACTCAATACCTCGGATGCGCCTCCGACGGGTCCCCTCGCACGCTGCAGGGTGCGTCCACTTCTGGACCAGACATGAGTGTGGATGCGTGTGCTGCATTCGCCCGGAAAGGAAACAGTGGCGCGGGCTACAAGTATTTCGGTGTCGAATACGGGTCGGAGTGTTACGCCGGTAACACGCTCATGCCGTCGGGCAGAATATTGAACGACACGTCGAACCCGCCGAGCAGCTCGTGCAACATGAAGTGCTCGGGGAAGGACGCCCAGATTTGCGGGGGCTCTGGTGTGCTCTCTCTGTACCGCAACTCGAATTACACAGCAAACTCGGCGGTCGTCCCAAACATCGGCGGCTACCGTGCCGCTGGTTGTTTGTCGGATGCCAAATCCGGACAGGGCCTGCGGTCCCTGGCTGCCACTACAACTTCCTCTGACACAATGA
This sequence comes from Diaporthe aspalathi, assembly GCA_001447215.1. Lineage (NCBI taxonomy): Eukaryota > Fungi > Ascomycota > Sordariomycetes > Diaporthales > Diaporthaceae > Diaporthe > Diaporthe aspalathi. Next base: position 40,896 of record LJJS01000394.1, read on the forward strand.
CGGAGGACAAGTGTGTTGCATATTGCAAATCGAAAGGCTATCGATATGCGGGGTAAGTGACTCCTTCTCAACTTCCAGGATTTCTGGTTCAGAAGAACATAGCTGACGGAAAGATACATGATCAGCCTGGAGTACGCAACTCAATGTTTCTGTGATAACGATATCAAGAACCAGGGCCAGTTGGTCAACTGCAGTGACTATGAGTTGTTGGCTTGTCGCGGAAACACCACGCAGCTTTGTGGTGGTTCAAATGTGATGAACCTCTTTCGTTCTGGTTGATCCCATCTCATCTGATTAATTTGTATGTTGAAGCGAATAGTTATGTGAATAAGACATCGTCTAACAGCCCGAATGGATATCAGTTTGAGACATGTGCAGTTGTTCACCTTATGTATAATGAAAGTGAGAACCCATATTCAGACCCACCATCATGTACTCTGATCATTTTGGAGCCGATGAGGCATCTCCTGCTGTGGACCCTGAGCCTTGTTTAGCCTTGGCGGCATGAGCTAAGTCACATTCCAACAAATCGGATCCAGAAACTGCATAGCTTACTGATGGAGGAAAGGCGTGCTGGCAACTACTAGTAAGTTGCAAACACATAGTGTTAGCTAGAGTATGTGGGTAAATTGCAGTCAGGCGTATAAAGCAGGTGAGACCCTTGCGCAAGCGGTATGACTACCTTCTAGATGCCATTCGGTAGTGAGAATTTTAACTACTTGCGCTGAGTCATCCATGTACCTCTGGACCTTCCACTTTCTAGTCTGTCAATGTCCATCCTGTTTCTCCGAGCTTGGAGCTGTGCCTTATTTGAGCTACCAATCTATTTCAGCATAGTGCCTCTAATGCAGACTGGTTTTCAGCGAGGCATTGACCAGTCTCCGAGGCCTCCTGCCATTACTCTCTCTGTGTCCAATGACGCGCAAGTATCTAAGCAAGCAGAGACAGCAAAAGATGCCGTGTAAGATGAGAATCAATGGCATCCGTGACCCATTTTTCTTTTTGACAATTTTGGAGACGCCTGGCCCGGAACCAATGACCGTCTTGGATCATATGATGAATAGGAGCGTGCGTGGAAGGAGAAGATCCTCGATGCTGATGACCGCTGCGTTGTAGGGTGTAACTATTACAGTACAACCAATCACTGATTTTGCTGTTTGCTTGTTTCCAAGGGCGGTTGTATGGTAGTACCTTTATCAGTTGGCTCATGACTCGGAGCTGGGAGACAGTTCCACGTATACACCTTTAAAAAACCTTCATCACACCCGTGTTCTCACAGACACAAGTTTTGTGACATGCACTTGGGTTTCTCAGGTGGCGGGCAAACACCCCGAGGTCTGTAGTGCAGTAATAAGACAGCATCACACAATCTATGTTGCCGGGCAAAGTCGAAAGCATTTCTGCCGAGATTCCCTGGTTTCTATTTTGGAATTCCCGAAACGCCAACGGCTGGTATAGATTTCACGAAAAGCCGAAAAAGAGACGCACTACTACTTGATCCCCGGGGATGGAGAAACCGGGACCTGGATCCGCAGCAAACATTGGGCAAGCCAAATTTCTAGCCGGCTCTCTGGCGTATTCAGAAGGCCTTGGAATTTCTTCGTATCATATACTTATGATTAATGTGACAGCGCGCTCATCTTTCTCCTGGTGCCGCAAATTGGGAACGCCCCAATCTCGCGTCAAAACTTGGCGCGTGTCTATTCCTATCTTCCTTTCTATCTGTCTGTGGAGCACTACTCCGAGTCATTTGGCAAAGATGGGATCTTATGTCTCCGTAATGAGATGCCGGTCCGACTACGGTGTGAATATCACTTGCGGCGGCTACTTCAACGGGACTGAATCATGGAACTGGACAGCTGGGAACTACAGCTACGGAACAGTACCTCCTAATCCTGATGTTGCTGGTGTAGGGGTGAGTTCATCTTTTACCAGCATCTTCGTAGCACCACTGCTCATCCACAGCCCGACAGATCGTGTCTGTATTTATTTCAGTGACTCTTTTCGCTCTCGTTCTGAGCGCTATCGATGTCTTGTGGCGCATGCGGAACCTTGCCAAAAATACTCTTGCGACTTCAACGTTAGTTATGCTCTCCTTATTGCTCGGCATGAGAATCTCTAATGAAAAGTTGGATCTTCTAGGAAGCATTTGAGTTTGACCGAAATATGCGAGGCTCTCGTCCTTTCGTGTAGCGACCAACAAGTCTTTACAGGCGGTGCCTTTGCCATTTCGCTCCGCTACACAAACGGCTGTTCGGTGTCCGCTTATCACTATAATGTGATCGCCAACATGTTGCTATTGACGTGTGCGACACACTTAGTGTCCATCTCCATCGTCCAAAACTACTGGCGCAACATTTGGCAGAGCAGCCTGAGAGTTATCCTCATCTTTGGAGTCGTACTGGTCACCGGCTTAATCCTCACCAACCAAGATGCAAACACTGATCTGCAATTCCCGACGGTCATACCACCTTGGGACCAAAAAGCCAACGGCCTTTTGTTTCTACCAGCTGCTTGCTATCAAGATGGTAGTCACACGGCGATAGCATTTCAGGAGACTATGGGTACTTCAGGGAACCTTGAAAAATCAATTCTCAATGACAGCCCGAGCAACACAATACGAGGTTGGGGTTACTATATGGGCATGCTACTTTGGTATCTCATTGCGCTGCTTGTGACCTATGTGCATCGATTCTACCACGTCTTCCGAAAGCACGGGGCCTGGGCTGCAATTGGAAGGACTTTCATACCCATATGCTGTTCGGGCTGGGTTCCGGAAGAACAAGGCAGCAACGGGGACAAGCGGCATAAATTTTTCAAATGGCTTCATACCATCTACATGCTTTTCGGTGTTGTTCTGGGCTCAGCGACAGCGATTTCATCGGCGAAGTTCACCTTGGAACTCAGAAGATGGGTTCAAAATTCCGGCTGGCTGGAAAAAGACCCCACAAAATTGCAATTGAGCTCTGAGGATGACGCAACGTCGTTTGGACAACAGGTGCCCATTCTTCTCACCTTACTGACGGTTTTCACGGCCGCCCAGACCATCAATGGTAAGCGCAACCCACATACAAAGGGCCATACAGTCTTTGGATACTAAGAGAATGGCAGAGTTATGGGACAGAAGGCGCAGCTCACGGTTATTACATTCTGCAAAACCTCCTGGCATGCCAACCGAGCTAGCTGATCTTGGACCCGCGCGTTTCAGCGGTGCAGACCACGCTCATCAATCTTTATGGCAAACCCAAGGCCATCCCGTGTTCTGTCACCAACAAATGGCGACCCAAAGATAACATTCACGCCCAGTCAGCACCTCAAATTTTGCAACAGCAAACAATGTGCCTCGGAGCCGTGCTTTCAGGCAAGAGTATCAGACTGTTGGCAGTGTTGGCCCGGGCGAATCCACTACGGAGACTTTCAGCCCAGGTTCGCCAATCTCCGCTGGAGGCAGGCCTCGGTCGCCATCAAGGCACGTTGCGCCTACACCTTCATCAGTGCGATTTCCTTCAAATCAATGCTCTTGTCAGAGCCCAGGCTTATTGACAGGAACCCCCTTGGAAACGACCTACTTCCAACCTAATTCACCGCCGCAATCAAACCCTGATTCATTCAGGACTGCAGCCCCTTGATGCAGCCAGAAGCTACTACTACTGTCTCAAGTCTCCTCTTGTTTGTGACTCCTTTGCAGTGGTCTGAGTGACCCAGCCGAGGCGGACTGTTTCTTCGGCGGGGAACCGAATGTCCAATACGGAAAGAACGTATCTTTCCAAGCATGTAGTATTCATCATCTCACGCGGGGTTCTTGAGCGTTTACGACTGTGTGAAGGAACCGCTCGCATTTCATTTTTTTTTTTTTTTTTAGAGAGATTTGTGCCCGGATTAAGAACAAAACCAACCACGCATGTAGTTGGAGATGTTCATGCAATAGATCTATTTCCTGGTTCATCCTGTTGCCCATTGAGCTAATACAACCTGCATTTTACTGAGAGTTCTGCTGCCTGCTGGTTGAATGCATTCCTAGTCATCTTCAACAGTTGCGCGTACATTCAGAGTCTCAAATACAATTGGAAAAAACCCTCTCGACCTACTTGTTGACCCAGGTTTTATTTCTAGACTGGCATTCCCATTATGGCTGCCTGCAGAACTTTTCCTGCGGCTTCCCTGAGAATCAGCATATTGTAGCACCTAGCGGTTAATATTTGCATGGTACAGTGGTTAAGAAGTCCGGCCCCATTGAAAATGGGGCATAATACCAGTTCGGCCAGGGTCCTCTGAAGCCTCATCATGAATCAATACTTTCGAATGTTGTACCTCAGCAGCGGTTCAAGAGATCTGCAGTAGGGAGGCAAACAATAGGAGTTAGTGAGGGCTACTAGACAGTCTATTCTCAGATGAAAAAAAATTGTATACAAATGGGTGCTTACTGGTGCGCACTATTAGTAGCTTCTACTTATGCATAGGTATTCATGAGCACATCCAGCGGTGCTGCCTTGTGGCAGCATCCTCAGCATATGGGTAGATATTAAATAGTGGTCTTGTGTGGCATTGGGAGTATATTCAAATATCTATGAGTCAGATGCGGACTCAGAATCGCAGGTGCTGCACATTCATTGATACCACAGAGGGACCCAATACACTTTTGGTCCAGTACCTAGGTATGCAACAGCAAGGATCTAATCGCTGGTAGAGGAAGGCAAGGCACTTGAGGCGTTATTTTGCCTCGAGGGCGAGTGCAAAGGTAAGAAGATGTATAGACCAACTACCCTAGGGTATTAATATTTGCTTTATGTGCATTGCTTTTTGTGCGTGGGCGATCTCGGGGTTTTAAGGAGATGACCAGCAGTGCCTGGAGAAACAAGGCCTTTTTGGTTATTGTGACATAAAGCCATTTATAAAAGCCTAGAGTCTGAAACTAGGGTGAATTCATCCAGATTACTCAAATTTAAACGGGCTGTCCATATACTGGTAGACTTCCAAGTCATCTGCGCGTGACATAGCTCCTATGTAGTCTGTGGGCATGGGGCGCGGAATCGGGGCTGGTTTTGGCATCAATTGGAGCCCAAGTGCCGAAAACGGTAGGAATGAAAGCAGTAAAGGAAGCATGGGAGCCTAGCGAAATCACACTCGGTGCGTGGTCCCCTTCGTCTTGCCAAATTCGGCCCTATATGCTTGATCTCTTTGCTGGGAAACAAGGTACATTCAACAACACCCGTGGCTTGTGCTGATACCAAGATGCACACAAAAACCCACCCCAACCATGTGTTAATTTGCAATACGGCCAAAACTATCTGGGTTGTCGAAGTTGCATCCTATCCTGGATCTCTATAATCATACTGATTGTCCGACGGGCGGTTGGCCACTAAAACACTCCACACGCACACAAACTACAATGAGCTAAGCGCATTCTGTAGATTCGTTTGTCATGTCCGGCCAAGGGGTCGTGCAGGCTGCGCCTCGCGACCGACGCGGCCGTCGAGCACAACTAGAGCGGATAAAGTTGCTCCAGCGGAGATTGAACGACATCTTGGCCCGTGGCTGCCCCGAAGACTGTCGCGGGGAAAGTCATGATCCGACTGCGGAGGAAGAACATAGCAAAGGGGACAACGACAGCATTCATTCGGGACATGATCCCCAAGGCCCGTCACAAAGTAGTACAGGCGGCACAACGGGCGGTGCTCCCGGTCCTAATCCTCCAGGTGGCCCTCCTCAGGGGCCCCCGGGAGGTGCTCCAGGAACTGACACTGGAGGTGATGTGGGCGGCACGACAGCTGCTGCTGGAAGTGACGGAGGCAAAGTCCTGGGTGTCAATTCTGTCGATCCTGCCTCTTCGACGAACGTCGTCAACTCAGCGCCACCAGGGGTAGATAACCGTCGACGTGATGGCTATCTACCCGGACAAGTGAGCCGAAGGGTAGGTGCGCGCGCGAGATCCAGAGTCCTGGCCAGGGCAAGGGCGGTAAAGGCCGTCACCACTGGGATGGAGCGGACCGGCGAGAAGGGCAGGCTAGAAATGTCCCTCCAAGTCCACGCGGACCCGCAAGGCCACGTCTCTCGGCTCGGCTACTACGCGGACCTCTTCTTCACTCAGGACAACGTGGCGGGAAATGCGGGACCCGTGCAAGAGAAACGTCACATTGGTTATATTTCAACCTGGCGCCTCTCCAAGGAGCCGAACCAATATACCCACGAGCCACATCAGCCGTGGGTCACGGAGTGGCTGCATGGCGAGTTGCCCTGCCCGGATGACGACTCCAGGCCGTTCAAGGAGACGCTGAGGCTGCTATATGACGAGAATGGCGGGGTCCGGGCGCTCAGTGACCAACTGTTCCAGACTGCCTTGGGTGACACTGGCGATGAGCTCATGTTCATCGAAATGATGTGGATCAAGTATTGGGATGAGACAAGTGGTTTTGGGGTGAGTTTTCAAACGTTGAGCAGCCTTCTGGAGACCAGGAATCTGACCGATCGGGGGCACAGTACTCCGGGAAACGCCTTGCAGCACACACCTTGGAACTATTTTATCCTCTTATCAACAACGGAACTCTGCCAGCGTGGTACAACCTCAACCCGCCCATCACGTTCGTCTTGAGGCCAGGAATGCCGTCGGATGACGGCTTGTCGGAAATGTGGCTCAGAGAACACCCAAGGGGTCTTCATGAAACCGAGGCTCGATACCATAATAGAATCGCACGTATCGTTGGAGACATTTTCGAGTTCGAGGAGCGGTGTGGATATGTCAGGATCAGCAATAGTCCCCATATTCTGGCACTCAAGATATCTTACCCTTCACGGAGGAGTGCAATCGAATCTTGCTTGAAGACGAGTTGGATCCTGCGGCCGAGCCGGGGCAGCCTGAACTCCAACTGGTGTTGTCGAGCATTCGAACCTGAACTCAGAACTGGATGACGTACCTTCATTATTATTAGAATAGTTAGCACCAGAACTACATATAGGTGTGCGTAGATAATTTTCTGAAAGCTGATTAAGACAAGCCAGAGTGCGGGTGGCATTCCCTGGTAGATGTCCTGGATCCATTCAGGCCTGGACAAGAAATGACAGTCTGATTTCCACAACGAAAGATGCCTGGGGAATATGAATATTTTGGAATACTGCGTAAATTTGAAGCCCAACTCTGCACTGTTTAAATAAGACGGCAGTGGAGACATGCGCAAGGTCTCCCTCCATTTACCAAAAAGAGAACACCGAATTGAGTAGACCACGATAGTACTAGTGGGTACGAAAGGGCATTATTATCAGCCGCTGATCGACTATCCTGGTGGTCCGCTTGGTTCATCCCACCCTTTTTTTGAGAATTTGTTCCATGATTTCAGGGCTCCCGAGATACTGCCCCTTCTCAAGGACGACCCTGCCCTCTTCTCGTTCCTCCCGCTCCTTCCAGCTGCCCCAGTCCCTGATCCCGATCTTCAGGAGCGTCAGCTGAGCCGAGTCGTTCTCGCCCGTGACCCGCGTTTGCAGACGCTCTTTCCAGTCCTCGAGGCTCTCGACAGAAACAGCAACAGTCTTCAGGCGCCTTTCTTTCATGCCCGAGCGCACTCTCTCGTGGGAGCTGACCAGCAGGATAGCTTGTGGGGAGCCTTTGGCTCTAGCTTCGATGTCATCGAGGTATCTGACGACCTCGTCTGAGTCACTGAGTCTGTAAGCTGATGAGTCGAGGTCGACAACTTCGCGTCGCGAACATCCCCCGGCGAAGGTAGTCTTGCCGGTACAGGGCCAAGCGGAGATGATAAGGGCTTGTTCAGTACCATAGGCCATTTCAGCAGAGTGTTGAGGAACGCGAAGTGTGTGGAAAAGAAGCGCCCAGTTGGCTGCTAGCTACTTTATCGGCTGTTGGGTCGAAGTGGGACGCTGTGCTTCCTATTTTGATACTGCAGAACAAAGGTTCCGTTAGACTCGAGATGAAATCAGTTCCGGACTGTAGGAGGCGATGGAATAGGGATCCTTGAGGCTAAAAAGTGTAGGAGAAGAAGTGTAGGGGTGATTGACGCTCCGCTGTGATCGCTGCAAATCTGAGCGTTAAATACGGCCCAGAGTTGGCGGTCACATGGTCTTGTGACTATAGTAGTGATTGAAAGTCCCAGTGAACAACAAAAATGCATGCTTCTGGTTAGTTGAAGTCAATGGTGGCTTTGTGAAACAGACAAAGGAGGGCACAAAAAAGAGGTCAAAGTGACACGTTTTTGGGGCGGTTCACGTTGACACCTCAGGATCCCAAGTGATTGACAGCAAGAAGTGGTTCCCATACGATGGCTCCCGAATTATGCTGGTCTTTTCAGGCTTCGAATTTCCAAAGGTGGAATGTTACTATTGTTACCATTTACGTTTCTGTATGGCAGACATCAGGCAGAAAGTCATGATGAGATCTATGCTAGGGCCTTCTGTCCTGCATGAGTATCCAAGTATATATACAAGAGAAAAGAAATAATAACAGTTTGGGGGGGAAAAGAGTATGCTGTGAAGACGGATCTTGTAGCCTCCCGCACGCCATGTATATGTCTCATTCGCACAAAATGTCCAGTATAGACGCCCAATACTAAAGTCCAAGGGATCTAACACACCCTCATCATGCAAAGAACGTTGTTGTAAAATTCCGAAAAGTTTCTGCCTTATATCATGTTCCTGGCCAGCAGGCTATTCCGCCGCCGGGCATAGAGCGAGCTGGACCCGGCCCTCTCGTCCAGCGACGCGTCGAAGTGGACCGCATTCGCCCCGGAGACGTGGACCATCTGCGGTGGCTGCATCGACCCGTCAGGCAGCGCGGCCGCGGGGCTCCGTCGGCCCGGGGAGCTGCCGGGGCTTGGCGTGGGCGAGGAGCCCTGGTGGACAAGAGCAGGCGAGTGCTGCTGCCGGGCGTAGGGGCTCGCCGCGTCCGACACGGCCAGGTAAGGGCCGTGGGAAACCCTCTTGCTGGGGCCGTAGCCCGGCGACGGCGGCTCGTAAGGGGAGCTGTTACGGGACGAGGGCGCCGGGGAGACGGGGCTCGGGGGCGTGGGGAGTGAGGAGGTGGCGCCGGGGCTGCTGAGGGATATGGTTTCCTCGCCGCTGCCGCTGATATAGGAGAAGCGCGCGCTGAGCCTCTTGCTCATCCGCGGGTTTGTCTGTGCGCCCAGGACGGCGACGCTCATTCGCCGGCCGCCGCCGGCCTCGTCCTCGTAGATGGCGTCCTCCTTGGTGACGGGCGTGGTCTCCTCCAGGCGCAGGACGACCTCCACGGCCTTCTCGTCCTCAATAACCTTGGGGTGCCGTTTCGCGAAGTATCGCGCGTACTTGTAGAGACTCCCTAGTACCTGTTGTTAATCATCCGCTATGGGGCCCAAATTGACACATCCTGGAACATCCTGAGGCACAAGGATCACGAAAACATAGCAGGACAAAACTGGTACTCACAGTAGCAGCTCGCGACGTTGACCAGGGTCAGCACGAGCTTGTAGGGCATGTAGTACCACAGCAGCACGTCCCAGCCGATGCGCTCGTTGCGCATGCGGAGATGAACCTCGTTGAAGATGACCACATTGATGAAATAAAGCACAATAGTGCCGGCTAGTAGGTAACCGCAAAACGCGGGCGAGACGATGAATGATATGGGTAATATGAACGGGGTGAAGAGGTACAAGAGCGTCTCGTAAACCTCCTGGAAGACAAATATCTTGGCGCCGATCTCCCACCAGCCGAGCTTCCAGCTGGTGAGGATGTAGTGCATGTTGTAGAACATCCCGTTGACGAAGAAGAAATTCCAGCGCATGAAGCGCTGCTTGAACACGGTCATCTCGCCGAAGCCGCCACGGCTGCCCCCGCTGCTGAAGAACACGGCGGGTGGAGTCTCAGTCTCGACAAAGACCGAAGTGCACATCTTTATCCTGCCGCCGAGGCGGCGACAGCTGTGGCCGAAGAACCAGTCCTCGGAGACCGAGAAGCCGGGGTGGTCGTGGAACGTCTTGATGAGGAACTTGCGGTCCCAGAGCGAGATGGCGCCGTGCGGGAACGTGGCGCTGCCCAACTTGCCGGCCAGGGCGCGCTGCAGCCCAGAGATCTTGTACTCGAGGTCCTGAGCCTGCTGGCAGTACGTGCCCTTGGAGGACCCGGGCCCGACGCTCTTGATGGTGTAGCCGATCGACCGCACCTTGTCCGTGAGCCGCTCAGACACGACGGGGAAGTTGGGGGGCAGCGCGCAGTCGTCGTCGATGAGCAGGACGTTCTTGAAGCCCTTGGCTGCATAACACCCCACAAACTGCGCCACGATCTTGGAGCCGACGGGACACCAGATATGGTTTACGCCATATGGGATGCAGATCTCCTCGGTGTTGTCGAGGGGCGTTTCGGAGTTGCCGTTGGCGATGACGAAGATGTGCGAGGCAGGGAAGACCTTCAGCGCCGCTTCGAGTGTGGCGCCGACGAGGTTTGCGGATTTGTAGCAGGGGATGAGAAGGGCGGTGGAAGCCACACCAGGAATCGACGTCCGGTCGAAATCATCCGGGTGGTCGAGAATTGGAGGCTCTCGTTCGAAGAAGATGAGCAGGGGCGCGAATGAGTAGAACGCAGCGATGGCTATGGTGATGGACCAACCCCCAGCGATGACGAACTTCGTCGACACTAACCAATACATCCAGTATACCGCCCCCTCCCAGAGAGGCATACCGATAAGGACGAAGTATACGAAGCAAAGTAAGATCGTGTATATAGTCCACTCGAACAGCACCTCCACCCATCGCTTCCGCTGCAACTCCAGACTTCGGGCTTTGGCCTTCTCATACACTTCGGCCATGGAACTCCGGCGGGCACGGCCGATCACATTTCGGGCTGTTTCCTGCACCCTGTCCGGCACCACAGCGTCCACGACCCTGCGTACTGTGTTGTTGCGTTTGGGCACATCTTGTGGGCCATGTGTCGACGAGTCCTCATCTCCCCAAACGGAAGATAGAGCATCGGAAGAGCGGTCCTGGAGAGGGAACCTGTGCTGAGGTATGGGCCTGGGTTGAAGCTCAGGGAATGCCTCGGTGCCTCTGGCGTGTGATATCCCAGCCTCTGCGTCCTTGTCCCCAACCTGTTCCACGTAGGTCGAGTGGCGGACGGAGCGTCGGTCGTGGTCCGTCCACGGGTCGCCGGTTCTCACAGGTCGTCCTGATGTTTGGGTATCCTGCCATGACGTCCTCTTGTCCGAAGGTGGTAAAAATGACCGTCGCCTGTAGTCATCTAGCACCTTCTGGACTGGCCCATACACATCTTCATCCTGGTCCTGCACCTGATGTTGTTGATGGTGAGACCCACTAGGCTCGAATCCATTATGTATCCGAGAGGGCTGTCTTCGGTGACGGACATGGGGTGTGTTCGAGAATGCCGGATAGTTGTCACCTCTCCTTGAGACAGACAACAGCCTCTGGGGGACGATCACGTCCTTTTGCACCTTGACCGACGCAGACCTCTTCATGCCGCCACCCATTTTGAATTAAAAAAGATCGAACGCTGGCTATGACCAGCAGTAAAGGGCTGACGAGCCGATGGCCAGAATGAACAAATGACTAAGAGCAGGAAAGAGTGTGTAATGGAGCCAGAGGCTCTCCTTGACCGAAGGGATGGGTCAAGATGAGACAGGGAACGTTGAACAGAACGAAGGTCTATAGCCCTGGGAACTACTCGCCCATAGTCGAAGGACTAGAGACGGGACTGAAGAAACAGGGGAACAGAAAAAGAAAAGAATGCGTCTCGCCTCACTCACACACATACATACACACACGCCCATGAGTATTACGCAAGAGGGACAGCCCATGACATCCACCCAGTAGGATTTGTTTCTGTGGACGCCCTAGCGATCGACAGCATGGATTACTCGCAGTAACGAACTCACCAAGGGGGTACCGCTGTCATCCTATCTCTCTTCTCCCGCGTGCTCGCCCGATGCCCAGAAGAACAGAAAGGGAAAGATCTCTCCCGGGCTACTCCCCAGGCGCTTTTCCCACCACTAGGGGGAACGCGTGGTGGGTTCTGTATCGCCCGAGTCAACCTCTTGTGAACCCAATCTTCTCAGCCTCATTGAGGACTGCGAGGTGGGCATCCGCAGTAGCGGACGGGCCACAAGAGGGCGCTGGGGCTTTNGGGGGGGGGGGGAGACTCGTGGCACGGTGGGGAAAGGACAAAAGGGACCCACGGGCTATTTGGGACTATCATGATGGGATGGGCCACGGTGCTGCAGTTGTCGATGGTCATGGGGAATCTCGGGCGTGCCCCATCATGACGCTCCCTCGAGTACCGTCGCACGAAGCGCGCCTGCATCGGCGCCTCGTGACAGGTAGCGAAGGCAGCCACGCTGAGCCTGGCGCTGCCATGACTGGGCGTGAGACGGCCTCAATCCGAGAGTCCCGGGCTGCAGACCCAGTGTCATCTCGGCCGATCTTTTCGGGTGCAGATGATAGACACGCCGTGGGAGTCGTGCCGGGACAGCGGCGGAGCCGAGCAGCCGTCCAGCCGTCCAGCTGTTGGGCCTGCGAGTTTGATGATGAGGTCGAGTCAGTCGGAACCTAAAAAGGTTTCTTTTTGGAATGAGGACGGGGCTTTTCTCACTGCGGCGATGGGTTTACTTAACTGCGACATCCCCTCATCCCCTCAATCCCTCCCCCCTTTCCCCAGCAACTCTTTCATCCCATCCATGGAAGCAAGGGAGCAGAGTACATAGTTGCGGCCCGTGCCTTGGGCTTGCACCATCCGGATTGTTGTCTCCAGATACCTGCCGCCTCGTCTCTCCCCCCTCAGACACGTGTGTATCAAGACTGGATATGAACAGTTGACGCACCACATAGATAGATCTCCGTGGCCCAAAATGGAGACACTAGTGCAGATATCGCAGGTATCGTCGCGGATGAAGACCCAGGAGGTGACTAGACATCCCTGACGGCTTCTCCTAGTAAGGCTGCAGAGGAAATATCCGGGGACAATGACAGGCTCGGGAGAGCTCGAGACAGACCTGTACGCCAGTACTTCCTGTGGTACAACCATTCCCGTCATTCCCTAGTGCTCTGATCATTGGCCATAGTGTCAGCAACCGTGCGAGTGGAGGTCTCCGCTGCCAGGCAAAGTGGGGTGTGGGGGGGGGGGAGTCCATGCACTAACAGAATTTTGAGATGAACCAGTTGCTTCTTTTTTTATCTCTTTCGAGAAGCATCATCCTGCTCAGACAGACGACTAATAACATGGTTCGGTACGTGGTTGTAAATCACACTAGATGGGCATACTTCGGTATGGTAACATCCAACCTGTATTGTTATAAAACACCACCTTGGAAGCTCCTCGTGGTTGCAACAGTCCCATGTGTGTGAAGCACGCGCAGAGCAACCCGGCCCAGCTGAAGAACTGCTTCTCCACCACGTGGGGAGCCGACGTCGCCGACTCGGTCCGGGAACTTCCTGGCTACCTGTCATGTCCTGTGTCAGGGCCGGGTCCACACTCTCGCCCACCTCCCGGTTGAAGACCGGGTATGCCTCTGAAACCTGAGACGAATGTGACTGTGGCGGGAACGAACCATTACAGCGGGCTGGCTGCTCTCTAATCATGCAGTACTGTGTATATAGACGGAATGCCATGTATTCTTTAATCATTTACATTCATGACTGTTGTCAACGCAGCTGAGGGAAAGGATGAGCCACGCAGGTCTGACCTCCCTCCATCCCCCCAAGAGCGGTCACCGCGATGTCGTCTTGGATGTATCACGAGATCGCATGTGCTCTCGCTTGACCCCTGGCGGACGGCCAATGTTACTTTTTGCCGTCCTCCATAGTTTCGTTAGTGCGTTTGGCCCAGTCCAACTGCAAAACCAAGGTAGCACCTAGCCGGAGCCTTGCCCTGCGATCTGGCTAGCAGGAGGTGACTCGTCGCTGTCGCTCTCCATCTGATAGTTGCCCTGGATGCGTCTCTTGGCCTCCCACTTGTCCTGTTCGGTAATGTCCTTCTCATCCTTCCGCATGTCAGGTGCCCACTGTGGCTCGCTCGGTGAGTGACCCACAGACATACCGACACGGATCTAATCTCATGTTAGCTCGCAAAGAATCCGCATATAGAGCAGTAAACCACTCACCAAGGTCTCGAGTGCGCCATTCGAGTTGTCCACCAAGTCACTGTCAAACACCATCTTCCCCTCTTCGAAGAGCAGTATGATGGTGCTGCCACCAAACTTGAAGTAGCCTAGCTCTTCGCCCCTCTTCACGCGTTCGCCCTCTTGTCGGGTGATCACGGTGCTGCCGACCATCATGGCACCAACACAGATGACCATGACGCGGCCGTGTTTCTCGCTGTCAATTGGCACGATGACACGCACGTTCTCGCCGTAGACATCCAACGCGGAGCGGATGGCCATCGGGTTCACAGTGTAGTATTCACCTTCAATGAGCTTGGGCTTGCCCATGATGCCATCCACAGGAATGTGGAACCGATGGTAGTCCTGTGGCGCAAGACGGAAGATACCGAGTCCGCCTCCGTTTTCGTACCGCGCCGCATCTTCAGGGTATGCGTCACCAAGCAGTCTCTTGATGGAGAACTCACGGCCCTTGATCCATACGCTGGTGGCAACGTCGACACGGTTGAAGACGACCGAACGGCAATCTGCAGGCGACACAATTATATGAGGATTCTCCGGCGCAGAACATGGTCGGGCGCCTGGCTTGAGAGCCCGGTAGAAGAACTCGTTGAAGTTCTTGAATTCCTCCAAGGGGAGAAGGACTTCGGACATGTCGAGCTTGTGGAATTCAATGAAGCCCTCGATCTCAGCCTTGGACTCCGGGTCATCGTACTTCTTGCCCTGCTTAACGCTGAGGCTCTTGAGCAGTTTGCGGACTGCAGGCATGTTAGTAGGATGGCCTCTGATGCAGGTTTTTTCCTCTTCCCTCTCAAGACTTACTCCTCTTGTTCTCCATGTTGTTCGACTTGAGGCCCTTGTAAAGCAACCGTATGCCGAGTCTCACGTATACGCTCATCTTCTCTTCACTTATCTGTCCTGTAATGCGGTCCTGGACAAGAATGTTGGCAGAATTTGCACCAAGCTTGTAGCCTCCGTATGAGATCTTGGTGATGACCTTGGAGTACCACTTCCTCTGGGCCTGGCTAGCCGTCACGAACCCAGCCATGACGAGGTTATTGACTTGACGCCAATCCTGGCTGGCACACGTAGCTATGTGAGTGATAATGTCCGAATCAGTCCTCTTGTTCAAGCGAGGCTGGTGGCAGATAGGGCATTCCCTAATTTCGACCACATGCTCTTCTCCGCGGTCATTAAGATCGTCTCTCTCGGCTAGGACTTCGCCTTCTTCGCCAGGGGTCGAGTATTTCGGGATCGTAATGGTAGATGTAGCTGTCTGGCTGCTGGGTGCTGTCTCAGGACCAGGCGCTACCTCGCCAGGAGCTGGTTCCTTTCCAGACGAATGGCCCTTGGCGAAATCGGGCAGTTTGTCCTTTAGGCGATCGGTCATTGTTGGCTTCGACTTTGAGAGGAGTTGGTCTTCCAAACAGATCACGGCCTCATCCGTGGTAAGATCACTCTCACCGCTGTTAGCGGCATGTGGGAACCGCTTAAAGAAGCTGTCAATTGTGGAGTCCCGCAGTGTCGAGCCGAGGGTGTCCAACATGGTCGTCAGTTCGACCTTGCTAATGCTCCCACTCTCGTCTGTGTCGTACTGCCTGAGCATAGATCTCCAAAACTGTTGCCGCAGGGCTGGGTAAGGCATGTATTTGGCCCTCAGGGTGAGCACTGGGTTATGCTTCGCCTCCCACTTCTCCAGATTCTTCATCTTCAAGGGCACGTCGAACAATACGAAGTCAGGGTCCTCGCCATCAGCGCCCGCCTCTATGGCGGGNGCCCGGCGGCAGTTTGGTCGACTGGCGCCAAGAGTCCAGGGATGGGAACAGGTAGCTGTGTCGTTTCCACCGCGCCATCGCCCGGTACAGCATGTGCCTGGGACATCTGGGAAGGGTTTTTGCTTAGGGCCGGCCGGGAAGATTTTGCCAGGCTCTGCTGAGAATTTGACCGTGACAAGCCCAGCCTCTTGAAACGTGACTTCTGCGAGGAGCTGTCCGGCTGCACATACTCTGGTGGCTCTCTGAGCCTGTAGAGACCAGTTTCTGGGTCAGCAGTAGGGGCTGTCTCCATCAGCTCCTTGACGGGGAGAGACGTGGACGCGATGAAGTCATTGCCAGTGTATCGATCCCGATCGATGACGGTGAAGGCAAAAGAGTAGGTTTGTTCATTACCAAGGACGTTGAATATCATCTTCTCGTTAAAGACCGGGTTCAGGTTGTGACGAACGACCTTGGTCCGGTATGTCTTCTTGCCCAGAGACGCCACCACAAAAGGATCCATGTCGAAACCGGTCTTTGTAAAGTTTGATTCCGGGGGAAGATCGGTTATCTTGACGATTTCCAGGAAGATGATGCCGACAACGTCGTTACGGTCTCCGTTCGTAAACTCGTACGGGTTGTCGCGCTTCTTGCGCTTCAAGCCCTTGATTCGGAGCCGCCGTTTGCGTTTCTCGACGGTCTCGGGCTTCGAGAGGTCTTCCTCCTCCGGCGTTTCATCATCATAGATGTCGTACTCAGCGTCGTCGTCGTCGCTGACATCGTCTGTCGGCCTCCGGCTGATGGGTGGGGAGGGGGAAGTGCTCGGCTTGGTGGGAGCCAAGACCGGAGTGCGGGAGGGTGTTGGGTCTTTAGACACGGGCTCTGCCTCAGGGACGGCGTTGGTAAGAGCTGCGAACTTGGCAGCGATGTCGGCATCGGTGGCGTTGGGGTTGGAGGCGTCGTAAAGAGTAAACTGCAATAGGACCTCGCCGGAGACTTTCGTAGCCTTCTTCCCGGTCCTCTTGTTCTTCAGAGGAAACCACTTGGGCTCCTGCTCGTAGTGCCCATCGGCAAATATCTCCTCGAGAGCAAGATCGAACTCGCCGAGGTAGTCCTTGCCAAACCTATCTTTGTCCCAGCAAATGATGTCGAGAAGCAGGTGCCGCGTCTCGTTTACGTGGAACTCGCATTGTTCGTTCCAGTGTGGGTTAAGAGACTTGGATACAGCATGGGTCTGGTGCCTGTTCTCACCCAGTGTCAAGACAAGGTACTGGAGGCAAAGGTCAGTCTGATTCCTCAAGTCGGTCGTCCGGGGATGAGGGAGGAGGCCGGGCTTACTGGATCCGAGGTACCACTTCTATCTGCTGCAGCGAGATTCCGCGCCTAGGATGCGCTGGTTAGAGGATTGTCCACAGGGAGCAAACGACACGAGTGGGGCCGCGTCTAAAGCCACAGAGTTGTTTACCTTCAGAATTACAGTGTTGAGCATCAAGCCCGTCTCCCTCCGCCCCTCAGGGCTTGCTGAGTCTCCTTTGCTCCTCATTGGGCTGGCGCTACGACTATTCGCGGCTGAGCCGGTATTCAAGCGTGATGATGATTTCAGGCGATGTGGTATGATGCTGACCATGTTCGACAGTCGTGATTTTTGGCGGAGCTGCTGGGTCCGAGGATGAGGGGATGGCGATCCCGTCGTCTCTCGAGGATGCAATGGGTGGGAGTTGGGTGATGTCTTCGTCGGCGTGCAGGTGCAGGGATAGCTCGAAAGAGAGCCGGTCTTGACGTCAAAGGTGGGGGGGGGGGGGGCCTTCGGGATTGCGGTATTATTGTGGAAGCCGACGGCGAGTTGCAAAAGACTATGATGTGGGAGTACTGGTCGGTATGGGATACCTGTAATGGACGAGGTGGTATCTTGAATTCTACTGCATGCTATCTGAAAGAGTCAGCGACGGGTGGCGACCATGACATGTGGTTGTGGTTGTGGTGTTGGTGATGGTGGTGGCCGCGAGGTGGCCCAGGGGGAGGATGGTTTGAGGTGCTCTCTGCTTACCTGATGGTTTCCGATTGCGTGTCTTCAGCAAGGCGGTAGCACAGACCAGAAGAAGCAGTGGAGCAATAAATTGGGCAATTTCAAGACATATATCTGACCAGTTTTAGGCAAAGACAGGTCGAGATGGGACGGACTGGGTGGGGATGGGTCCAGGTCTTGTCTGTTGGCTGCGTCTGGCGTCTCTGCGTCTCTGCGTGGACGGCGTGCGCGTCCGCAGGTGCGTCAGATCTGGCAGCCGCTGACTCCGACCATACGAGGCGTGAAGGGCTTGAGTGATGTTTCAATCGCCTCAGGACCTCGCCATGACAGTGCGAGAAGGGAAGAGATGGTGAGGGTGAGGGTGAGGGTGAGGGAGTAGGAGAGGAGAGGGTGGATTCCGTGGCGGATGACGGAGGGGGGGGACGACACGGGGTGGCAGATGGTCAGACCTCAGACCTCAGACCTCAGACCTCAGACCTGGGAGCTGAGAGCTGAGAGAGCTAAGAAAGACGGTGCAGGCCCAGGACCACGGGCGCAAACAACGTCACACCTGGCGTTTGTGCGGGTGCATGGGTTTGTCTGTCCGTATCCCACAATACGCCGTATATAGACCGTAGGCCGTAGGCCGTAGACCCGTGGAACCTACAGTAGGCAGTATCAGTCGGTCAATGTAGTCTGACTCCCAATTACGTAGTGTACGAAAGAGGTTGCCAGGGCGCCAGGATACCATGGTACCTGAACAGAGCTAACGGGGGTCTGGATGCAGGTGCTCGGTACCCCCCTTTTGACCTTGGCTGTTAGTGTCAGCCAGATTACGGGCCACCTGAACCGTCTTCAATCCTGCCGAGGCACATGAAACCCGCAGCTTCCACTCTATTTCTGGCCCACCCCGGCCGGTTGCATGCCAGATCTTCACAGGGGCTGCTAACATGGGCTAGTCAGGGGGCGGTATCGCTACACCAACCAGACACCCGCCACATTGGGTTCGCCTGTTGTTCTTGTGTTCTGCACCTGCATTGGACCTCGCATCTGCATCTGCATCTGCATCCGCAGTTGGACTTTGACCTTGGCTGTGCACCACACACAGTAATAACCAGCAGACAAAGCAGTCTTCCAAGCCTGACCAGAGGCTCAGCCACCCTCCTCAGGTTTGCCATATTGGTCACCAGGACTTATTTCCACGCGACAAGCGAACACGTTTCGCTCTTTCGGTCTTGATGGACACGATGGACCGGGCGATCTGTTCTCGAGAATGAGGGGTGCGCATGGAGGATTCCAGAGCGCGCCAGGGCCCACCTGTCGAGCTTCGAGCTTCGAGCTTCCGAGCTTCGAACAGCCCATCCGTCAGCGACCCGACTGCCCGACTGGTTGCGCGCGTTGTGGTGCACCCAGAGTTGCCCCGGAGTCACACTCAACCTCGACAAGCTTTTCCCAACATCAGATCATCAGAAGCGAAGGCTGTGCCGTCGCGCAATCTCCATTCCACTGCATACCTACCTACTCTCTGCCCCTCTCCGCCTCTCCCAGTCGCCAAGTTCCCGGTTGCCAGACGACAGCTGCCCCATTGTGGCTGATGACACGCTACTGTAAGTCAAGGTCCTCTCGCAGCTCACAGGGCCAGCCAGAAGAACATTGCCGTGCTGCCGTACTGCCGTGCTGCCGTTACGTGTCCTTGCTGGGCATCTCTCATCAGCAACCCGGCAGCCCGCGTGAGCACCGTGTACGTGCACTGGGCAGAAGCTTCACATGCTCAGCCCTGCTGGCCCCGTCGGTTCCGATTGAGTTTGCCAACAGCTTCGTGAACCATGACCTGCCTCAGGTACCGCCAAGTGCCCAGAATGGAGCTGTCAAGGCTGGTCCCGTCTTGCCACTCATCAGCCCAGGCTGTGCAGCCACCTCAAGCTCATTGGCAGCGCTCGTCGTCCTCGGCAGTCATGTTCCGAACGGTTCGAACGGTTCGAACCGTTCAAGACTATCTACCTGCCTAGTCTAGGTACGCCTCATACGCTACCACGCCACCTTCACAGGTTTATATACACCGTCTCGATGGCCGACGGACCGTCGCCTCGGCATGCAACGGCGACGATGCGTCGGTGCGGTGCAAGTGTCCACCCGCCATTGCTCCCACTTGGCTACCCTGGCGCTGGAGGAAATGCGCAAAGTCGTCTATGGTCTCTTGTGAAACCCTGAATCGTCCTGTCTAATACCGCTGTCTTGGATTCGAGACACCTGATTCAATGCTGTGTCGGGCTCACCTTGCCTCTCCGACGCTGCCACTCCGATCCCTGGTCCCCCTTCCCTCCAGCCACGCCTTCCTCGGCGCCACCTCCCTGGGTTCAACAACGACGACGAGGATATCACATCACACACATAATCTACGCCTGTGGCTTGCCACTATTTCTTCACTACCGCGGTTGTGTGGTGCACAAGGGCAATGGCCTTCTCGACCATTCAGTGTGGCGAGTCAAGCTCGGCGGGAATTGTTCCACACCTCGCCGAGTCGCTGTGCATTTCCCACCAACATGATGATGCACTTACTCTCGCCCCTGCTCGTCACCCATACCCTACCCTGCTCGCCAGAGATGATATAATCTAAGCGGTCTTTGTTGTGGATAGTTCCATTAAACCTTTGGTTATTTCATTCGGAGGAAGGCGAGGTCTCGTAGGACCGTTATGGTGTGTGCTGTGTGTCTCCTCACATGCATCATGCATTCTGTGCGCATCCATACTGTTGGAGCCCACTAGGCGTGCGACGCCAGTGGGTACGCATGCATCCAACATCCTGCATGCATATGTGCCAATCTGAGTTGTGGGGGATCGTGGGTCTTGTTCGCATGTCAGAACGCTCGTTGTAACCATCGCACTCTCGAGACAAACGGTGGACGCGGCCCAGACGAACCGCGTAAAGCCCAGAATTCTTGTCCTCCTGTTGACCAATGCCACACGTAAAGATTACATACATTCATCCCCATCACTCTATCAAGATCATCGGCCACACTCCCCGAAGTAGCTTCTGGAAGGGGCCCATTTGGTAAAAGAGTCCTGTTCGGAAAGACCGACCCATGAAAAAGGCGGTGCCGAAGCATGTAGCGCAGAATATAATCCCAGATCATCTCTCCAGGATGCTCTCGGCTTCGAGGTGACTCCGAGTCTTCTCAAATCTGAAGTCATGTGAAGTAAACACGACAGACTTTTGGCTCGAGTGGCGGTTTCTATTCGTCCGTCCAGGGGCAGTTGTTCAACTGACAACCCTCGTGGGCTTAGAAAATCAACAGGACTATGTATATCTTCATTTGGAGATTTAACTACCTTGTCAAGCAACCAAATCCGGGGTCTCCTCATGTGCCTTACAAAAGATTTTGGCTCAAGTTGGGTAATTGCAAAGAAAGTCGTGCCCATGGTGGCTTGAAGACCTGCACCTATTAAGCTGGCCATACGGATGGATGGAGGATATGGGTGATTTCATGCCATTCATATCAATGGTGGATTGGTCCAGCTGATGATTCAAAGCAGACCGTTGCGTATAGCACACCTCGATACGCACTACCGTTAGCTACTTGAGTGTTGCAATTGGAGCTTGGCTGCAAAATGAGTTATGCATATACATTTTGGGGTGTTATTGGCTATGCTGGCCTATATCACCCCGAAATGTATATTTCATGGGTCCATTCATCCCCTGCTGACACTGGCCGTGCCGTGCACAGTTCCCTGCGACTGATCGGAATAAGCTTGAATTAATGTTGCGCTTATTCATTCTTCTTTTCAGCTTGCTTCTGGGCCCTCAGCACATAGCCTTTCTGTGGAAGGTTCTAGACGCCTCATTTGTTTCTTGGGTCCTCACTTACTAGTACTTATGCACTGACGTCTTCTTCATGGTTTTAATTGAGCCCAAGCATGGACCTGGCCCCTTCATGGCCCACTTTGCTTAAGAGCACTGGACCCTTCATAACGCACCGGGCAGGATGTCAGGAAGTGTAGCTCTAGTGAGGTGCCTCACAGACGTGGCCGCAGTTGCGGCTCTGGAAGAGGTCTACACAAGTCGTTGATACACCCATGCGCGAGGAATACCGTCTCGTGGCAAGTAGTCCATTACCATCACCAGGTTTCGGGCAGTAAATCCCTGCTCCGGTCCATGCCATATTGAATGAAAAACATCCTCACCAAATTCAAATTTAAAACACCTTAGAAAGGTTAAGCTCTGCTTGCTTCAGTTCACCTGGTAACTGACCGACTTGTCGTTAAGAGCCAAGTTGAGTAATATTTGTCATGCCAGATGCTGGGGAAAGCATTCCCGATGCATTTGAAGGTGGACCTGTAAAATATGACGATCGCCATCACATGGCTTGTAAACCAATTGAAGTCCACGGGCCATGTTGAAATAGCAGCCGGTCTTGACCACACCAGGCTCAATCGGCTGCATACATTACAAAACCAACCAACTAAGGTAGTGAGGATGCTAACTCGTGATTCGTGTGATAATTCAGCTGTTGATGTCCGGTTGATCCCGGATAAATTGGGTTGAGGACCCACAGTGATCAATGTTCATTCTTCTCAGTTTTGATTGCAACATGTTCAACGTACATAAAAGTGAGCTCCAAGATTCTTTATCCTCTCGCACAAGTCCATTATTCTCAACTTAGAAAGATCTGACATATTCAGAAACCAATGGGCAACCGAATTTTTCCACACCAGGACCCTGACCAGCAGGGCAACGCTTCAGGGTGCTCGAGTCGACTTCTAGAACAAATTTGGAACCCACCGCAGAACAACAACAGCATGACGCCAGAAACCAAATGTTCCCAAGCTTGACCGCAAGAGGCAAATCTCGTCGCCGTTCGGTGCACAAATGGAAGTTTCAATTCCGTGGAATAGGGGATGGCACGTGGCCGGCCCCGGTTTTTGTCCCGAGGGAACGGTCCGCCCCAGGGTCCAAATCGAGACCCAGAAATTACTGATCATAGCTAGCAACAGGAGATTTGCGAACCTCCATGCTGATCAACAGGTCCGTAAGCGATTGGCTGGAATTAGCCACCGCGTCCCCGGCCCTGCGAGGATCAGGGGCTAATTCCGAGCGTGCAGAAATGAATCCTTCGCTCTTTGTTTCTTTTCTGCAACTAGATGCTGCGGTAACATTCCCCTGCCTGTCACCACTACTCATGCGCCAAACCCAGTCCGAGTTTATTACAGGGCCGTTTTCCGACTATCGGTGAGATCGTTCAAACCATGGCGAACAAGATGTCCATGGTCAAAATAGCCGTCCTCGGCGAGGGCGGCGTTGGCAAAACCTCCCTGACAATCCAGGTGAGTCCCCCGGATCGCGCGAGCTGCGCCCCCCCCCTCCGAGCGTAGGCCACCTTTGCTCATGGATCGGATCTAGATGTCGCACCAGCATTTCGTTGAGGAGTACGACCCCACACTAGAGGACTCGTACAGGAGACAGTGCGTCGTCGATGACGAAGCATGCCTGTTGGAGATACTCGATACGGCCGGGCAGGAGGAGTTCACGGCGCTGCGGGAACAGTGGATACGCGACAGCGAGCTCTTCCTCATCGTCTACAGCGTCACGTACCGGCCCAGTTTCGAGGCCGTGCAGAGGGTTTTCGAGCAGGTGTTGACCACCAAGGAGAAGTACGCCGCGCCCGGCGGCTTCGACGCCAGCCTGATCGTCCTGGTCGGCAACAAGTCAGACCTGGACCACAAGAGGACCGTCGGCATCAGCGAGGGGAGGATGCTGGCCAAGAAGCTGGGCTGCGGCTTCATCGAGACCAGCGCAAAGACCCGGACCAACGTCGAAGAGGCCTTCTACAAGGTCATACGCGCCGACCGCAAGCGCAAGAGAGACCTCATGCAGCGCGAAGACAGCCGCCGCACGTCCGACTTTGCAGAGATGGGCATCAACCAACCGAAAACAAGGAAAGGGTTCTTCAGAAGGATTTTAAATCGCAGTTAAGAGTCGTCGTCATATCTATCAACATCGAAGGCGTTAAGGTCAATGGCAACTTTTGTGTGTCTGGTGGTAATGTTCTTGGAATTCGGGTGGGAATCTATCTGGCTGGCGGTACGCATGGCTCTCAATAATTCCAGTCTGTCAGTTCTCTGTTGGAGAAGGGCAAGGGGCGGACTATTTGTACTTAATTAAAATCTCCTTCGAGGGTTATACCACGGGCGAAGAAACCTGGGCAGATCTCCATACCCCTGCCCTCGTTGCCAGGGACCCCATCACCCAAGGTCTGCATGTGGGAAAACATCTATCTAATCATTGATGCTCTAGCTGCCCGACGGGAGTGGGTGCCATTCATACCTGCCCAGGTGCAGGTGCATTGGGGATGCTGCTTCGCTTCGCATAGCTTCGCAGATGCTTTGCAGGGGTTATTTATAGTGATAACTAGGGAATATATGCCCATGCACAATATATTGGCGTCCTGTAGGCGACCAGTCGCTATTTGGAGCCCTGCGTCGGTATAGCCATCCGCCTTCGCGGCGCTAGTTCCTTTGTGGTCAACGCGGAGTTTGAGGTCCGGCTCGCCGTCTTCTGTGTGACGTAGGATGCAGGTTGCTCCTCTCGTAGACGGAACCTTCTTTAGGCTGTTATTAAGGCTGATTTGCGCATCACCTGGACACCTGAGTGTTGTTGTCTTCGGAGAAGCCGTGGACCATAAATGAGCGTGCGCGAGCTTGAATTTGTTGAAAAGACCGGACACGTTCGCGGCATCGATCCAACCCACACCTCCCCCCAAAACGCCAAGCCGACATGTCGGAGAAGAAGAACATCGTGATTACGGGGTCCGCTCGGGGAATTGGACGCGCCACTGCTCGCCACCTGGCGCTTATGGGCCACAGGCTGTTCCTGATTGACATCGACGCCGAGGAGCTCTCGTACACGGCGAACACGCACATCCCCGGGGTGTTGACCGGCCAGGTCAACGGGACAAAGGCCCCGAGTGGGATTGGCCACGGTGCTTGCGATCTGCGGGACCTTTCGGCCATCAAATCAACAATCAAGGCCGCAGCCGACTTCTTTGGCGGGCGGATCGATGTTTTGGTCAACAATGCCGGCATAGCGAGGGCCCAGTTTAGCGGCGGTCGCAGCATGGCAGACCCCTCGGTGTTTGACGAATGGCAAGCTTACATGGAGACCAACCTCACCGCGCCGTTTCTCGTCAGCCAGGCCTGTATACCGTACATGAAAATCGAAGACGACGGCCGGAAGGAGCACGTCGACTCCGTTATAAGACCAGAGGCCGCTCACGCAGCCTCGGAGAAACTCACGGAACACCACCGGGGGACGTTCTCGGCCCGCGCGAAGCAGGGTCCTTGCATCATCAACATCGCCTCGTTCCGGGCTCGCCAGTCTGAGCCCAACTGCGAAGGGTACGCAGCGTCAAAGGGCGGAATCCTGGGCCTCACACAAGCCATGGCTATCTCGGGTGCCCAATGGGGTATTAGAGTCAATGCCATTCTTCCGGGCTACATCTATGTCCAGCATGAAAACAAGGAAGCCGATGAGATCGACGGCCACGAGTGGTGGGCTAAGGGAGTGCCCGCCGAGCGGCATCGAAAGCACCCAACGGGTCGAATCGGTTACGGTGAGGACGTTGCGGAGACTATTGAGTGGCTCATGGGCGCTGGATTTGTGACAGGACAGGAGATTGTCGTTGACGGAGGCATGAGCAAGATCAAACACGTGGACGCTTGACTGGGCGGCTTTCTCATTTCCTGCGGGCATCAGAGCGCCCTTTCTGGCTTCGCATATATGAAATATCAACACTCACAACCTGTCTGCCTTTCCAGAGTTATATGGAAAATCCCTATGAAAGGCAACCCCTCGTGCAGCATCTAGCTGTTGTGTTGCATTTTCTTTTTTTTTTTCAAAAAAAAAAAAAGATTTGCGCTTGACCCTGTCTAACCAAAACAAGAACTCTTACAGGCGCATTTATGAACCAAGACTGTATCATCGCATATGGAGTCCCGGGCCAGGTCTCCGATCATAGCATTGATATTCTCTTCCAGATACCACCTGGAGCTGACCAATCCACTGCATTCGGCGCCTTTAGCAGTGTACCTAGCTTTGCTACGGTATCAGTATATTGATCACGCCGCCTCTCATGCCCAGTCTCCGTCGGATGATGATCCAGTGTGCCAGATATCCGCGCGTTGTAGAAATAACCTATTGGCTCCTCACGAAATCGGACAGGTTCTTATGCATTAGACTGAGGAGGTAGTATCCGGAACACAGCAAAAGAAAATGCCTAGTGTAACACGAACATGGAAATCAGATCCACTGGACTTGCAACATTATTAGTCCGGCCCAAGACCGGCAAGCGAGCGGGTCGGATCGCAACGGCAGCAATTATAACAGGCGAAGGAATGCAGATCTCGACACTAATTACTAGAAAACGTATGCCATTATTCAACCCTAGCTTCAATTAGTACATGAAGTGTTCCTAGCGGGTGCAGGAAGTACCATAGAATCAATCCAAGAAGCGGCCAGTAGCAAAGTTGTCCGCCCTTGCTTGGGCCTGCCGTGGTGACCCACCCCACCATGGATGATTGTAAACCGGAGAAAGACAGAGCGCAAGGCATCGTAACGACTTGAGAGTCTGATTACAGGAGTGGGACGCTGAGCTAGATCATCAGAAGAGACAGCTAGGCCTAGCCTCCCTGGCTACTTGCGACCACAGTGGTTGACTATTTCTCTGGACGCGATGCCCCCTGTGGAAGCGTCGATGAACTGAGATCTGAATACACCTTGAAGTTGATGTAAATGCGCAGGGTGAGCGTTGCGATTTGTCTGCATTCTTCAGGAGTCGCTAAAAGACTCCCCAAACACCAAGAAGCCGGCGACGAATGACATAGTTGTGTGGCAGCAATAGTTAAAGACAACAGACATAGTGGCGCTACTCAATCTCTTAGTCTTGTGCCTTGTCTACTCGTCATTCCTCTCTTCGAAAGTGACATATGGTGCATTCGCACGTATCACGCATGGCTATACTGCATTAAGATATATTTGTCATTCATTTTCTGTTGAGTTGAGAGATCCACGTCCAATACAAGGGTTGAGGGAGGGGGAGCACTCCAAAATTACGGACTGCAGTTGGAATGATTCCGTGTCCATCGCCAGGCGTCTAGAAATCATCCCGCGGCGGCTCCTCGGCCCGTGGTGCCACCCGCCGCCTACATCCAAAACATCGTGTCCCTCACCCGAGAGTGAAGGTTGATGAGCTCTTGAAACCGTCGGCGATCTTGCCTTTGGTCTGACTCACCCGTCATAGAGGCAGTATCGGAACGCGTTGTTGGATCGAAATACGCGGCCAAGTAGCAGCGCGTGCGCTCGCAGACGAGGTGTGCGTAATACACAGGGGCGGCCAATGAGATGGCTCTTGAGCATCGTCCAAATGTGTAGTGTAGGCTCTGAGCGACATCCTCCAGAGTGTCCGCAGCGTTGTATCCTAATGCATGACGGCCTCGGGGAGCAGAGCGGAAGATTTCATCATGGACAACGAAATAGTGAGCAGGGCGACCTGCTCCCTGAATTGCCGAGTGTGCCTCTGTGCATCAATGTTAGTACTTCTACACATCTAGGCAGACTCGGGAACCATGATCAATCAAGTCCAGACTTACGAAGAAAAAAGTCCCACTGGCCGGCCTCGGTGATTCCGCGGTCGAGAACAGTTCCAGCGAGACAGTTGCCATTTGAATCGGCGGCATCTGTTGTTGTTGGTCCGAAACGGGTGTGGTGACGCTTGGTCACTATGATGTAGCTGATTCTCGGGTGTTGCTGACCTACAGCATCGTACCTCTCCTGGCAGGCCTTCTTGAGGGAACGCAGCTCGTGGTCTTTGACCGTAGCGCGCTGCCCCTCGGATACACCGTCGCGGAAGACGACGATGTCCTTTGGGTACGTGGCGTGCTTGCCTACGGTCTTCCAACGATCCAGGAGATCCTTCGCCATATGACCGACATCCACCATTTCCTGATGTCGGTCCTGGACAAGGGTTGCAGCAACGTGTTGGCCCTGGTTGGGGTGAATGTCGGCGACCATGGCAGCAACACTGGGCGCTTGTTCTCTCGACTTTAGGCCTGGATGTGTCACATCAATGCCGATAACCATGGTGTCTTGAGCCACGCTGTGAAAATTCCTCTCATCCACACGCTGGTTGTCACCTCCACCCTTGAGGTTGAGTTTCAAGCCGAGATTCGCAAAATACTGTGGTCGACCGTGGGACTCTAAGAGGTTCTTTTCAATACAGCAAATGTTGACAATCCCGAACTTGACGTCGCAGAGGTGTTTGATCCGGCCTGTTATGCATTAGTACCAAGGTAGGTCGTTATAAAGCATGGACTGGTGTAACAAGTAAGAGTGTAAAGGGACACTCTCGAATTGATAAAAAGAGACAATTTTTTACTTACTGAAGAGAGCCGTGTTCTTGGCCGGCATGATGATGTCCTAGGAGTAGATCAAATCCCCTCGCCGCAGCCATTTTCAAAACTGCTTCTAAGGATGAGTCTCCCTCGTTGCTCAGATGAAGCTTTTTGCCTGCTTCGGGCGGGCCGATGTTGATACCTTGATTTCGCAATGATGCCCTAAAAGACTCTAGTGCATGCTGAATAGAGTCTTCAGATGGGAAGGCGATGGGGCTCCCAAGCATGGTAAGACGCAGCCAGGTCCACTTTCCTGCGAGTATTGTAGCAGGCCGACTCATCTTCAAGCCTTGAAGGCTCCAGGCGGCGGAGGAATTCACAGTAGGGAGTCTCCTATTGCCGTACTCGACTCTCGGTCTCGGTAGGATGCGTCCAGGGACGCTTAGGAATTTCGGAACGACTTTGACATGAAAGTGATCCTGTTTTAAGTAACTGTCGTTAGCAAAGTTGTACTTTAGTCAACCCGATGTATTAATGTCCTATAGACTCACCAGCAAAGGATTGGACTCGCGCGACATTCCAATCATCGGAAGTCCATCCTGAACAATGGACATGGCATTATGAGCTGGGGCTGGCCTGCGGATCGTGTACCTGATCATTTTGCTCGTTTGGTCCGCATTGAGTCGGATCATGGCTTTCTGTCCAGGCATGACTCTGCACACCTGTGGCGGAACGTAGACAGGACGGGCCTTTGAGCCGACATTGACCACCGGCAATGTCGTGTTATCAATGTGAATGCCGTATGTTTACATTCAGAATCGTTAGTTGTGGCGATGACCATTTGGCAAGGGCTTGGGACTTACATCCGGCAAAGAACTCCGACACCGTCACATGTCGTTGTTGAGACTGAAGCCAGAACCGCACTCGATCTGGACCAGCTCCGAACTCAAGCACTTGGGGTCGCATTTCATTCGGGCCTTGACCATCACGCGGTGAAGCCAACGCTGAGATCTTTTTGACACACGTAGTCCCTGTGTGATTGGTTGTCACTCGCAAATCTGTCAGAAACTGCTCCAATCGGTGCTTGTCGTGTAGACCATGTGCAGCGATGATGTCCATCAAGGGGCCTGGTCGATAGAATGGGCTGCAGCAGACGTTCACGTTGGCCAAGATTCGACCAGTAGCAAGCCGGACGCTGGAGTAGAAACCTCGGATAGCCGTAAGACCACCACCGAGGTCTCCACCACTGGGGCTCGTGGGGAAGGTCTTGCTGCCGTATGTAACCAGCCCCTCCTGAGATTTAGCGTAGTGATTCATCAAAATATTCAAATCTTGGAGCATGGTATCCCTTTCATCGAAGGTGGTAGTCCCGTTGGACATTGCATCAAGCAGGCGCCGTACTGGCAGCGTCTTCGTATGCTGCAGCCTGATATGATATAGCGTGGCATTCGTTCTGGGCTCGGTGTCGACCTCGGACTGATACAAGACATCGCATGCAGTGAATTCGTCTTCAAGAAGGACTCGTGAGAGCAGCGTTGACTTGAAGTCGCTGCAGATGCTGTCAGAGCGTGCAACAGACTCTGGCCTCCGCAGAAACAGCTTGATGACCTGATTTCGCTTTCTGCCCACGGCTGGGGGTTCAATGTCAATGTCGTAACGGTAGAAGACGAGTCTTGGATCGACAATAAGTTGAAAGTAGTTTGCCCAGATGATGACCTGCCTGCCCCTCGTCCCAAACTGCGGTCGAGAGGGAAAGGGCTCTTGTGCCAGTGACAGGTTTCTCAAATCAGGCGGCGTACTTCCGTACCTGTTTTCCAAGCCCAGGATATTGAGGTCCAATCTTGGGTCTTCAGGGTGTCTGGTTATAAGTTATCAACATCAGCCACCACTGTACGTTCGAAACTTCGGGGACCACATACCTGTAGAGTAGGCCTTCGATGGTGCCCACAGGTGGCCTCTGAGCACCGCCATGTGATCCGGATGCGGTGTTGTGAGGGTTTGCTGCTGGGTGGCTCGTTTGGGACCCGCCACCTCCTCTCCCGGATCCTGCGCCGCTGATTTGGGACATTGCGTGGTATGATTACCGCTGGCCCTTAGCACTGGTGTCCTGGGTTACTTCCCTGGGCGCGGCCAGGTCGCTGTGAACTGTTAATGGGGTCTGATTACCATCGAACAAGATGCAAAGGCGTGTCTGGTTGATGATGACAGTTAAGTCGGATGCTGAGAAGGGTGGTTGATGACTTTGGATGGGTCGCAGAAGGTCCCAGCAAGATGAAGGCAAGGGAAAAGGAAGGTGCTGTCGAACCCCTTCAGAGCTCGAGCTTTTGTGTTGTTCTGTTCCTGAACGTAGCCACTAGGCGAAAGTGCTCAGAAAGGACGGGGAAACTTGAAGAGTAAAGGAAGATGCGTGAAACTCGGGGACCTGAGACCCAGCCGAAAGATGCGGAAGCAGATGAGATGTTGACCTGGTTGAATCACTTCGCAAGTATTAAGACTGAAGACCTGGATATGGTGTGACCCCTTCGGTAACATGTAACGAAGGACGAGAGCCCGCAGTTGGTAAATCCAAGAGTAGGAGATCTGGCAACCCGCAAGGGTGCTCCGCAAGCTTGTGATGTTGTAGGAAGGATGTGCAGTCGAGGAGAAAGAGATGAAGTACCTACTGTCTGGGACGGATTGATGTTCCGTTTGTATGCTCAAGTGGGAGCAGGGAGGAGGCTTGCTCGAGAGGGTAGAAGTTGGGGTGTAATGCCAGGAAAAAGGCTTCCTTGCCTTGGATTTGGAGGCTCGAGAGAAGTTGATAGTTGCAGTGGAAGTGGAAGTGGAAGTGGCAGTAAAGGAAGCAGTATGGAGGTGCTTGCTCACCTAGGAACCAGGCTGAACAACAAGACAGGGCTGCGCGAGGTAGGAGCAGTCCGGGCCAGGACCTGCGATATCTTGACGGCCCTCTCGAGACTGTGTGCACTTCGTCTTTGCCTCAAGCCGTCCTGTTACGGTAGATATGTGCCAGAGACAACTACCTAGGTACCTACCTAGGTAGGTATGAAGATGAGCACTTCACCGATATCAGAAGCGGAATGGGAATGTACGATGCTAACTTGTGTTCGCGAGGCAGTCAGTTGATTCGGAGCCGAAGGCACCTGAACAACGTCACATGCGCACGCCATTGTTTCTACAGTAGCTACCTACCTACCTAGGTACCTACCTAGGTCTAGGTGGCCTAGGTAAAAAAGCACTTTGTATGTCCCTCAATTTGTTCTTGATCTGTTCTTGCTGTGTACCCCGGTAGATCTTCCGTTGGCTCCCATCCTGCAACTCCACATGTCCACATGCAACTTGTTCGGTAACCCTGAACCCAATCAGACCCGTCGTTATTAAACCTCTCCATTGCGCACGTGTGCAGGCACAGGCTTGCTTTTCGGCTTGACCAGACGACTGAGGTCTCCAACGGGCAGTTGAACAGGAAAGTCGACGGATTCGAGTACAATGGCGAAGAGTATCCACCAGCCCGCTGCGCAACAAACAAATGCACATGCTCCACTAGCCTGCCAATCATCAGATGGTACTCAAGTATGCGCATTTTGAGACACGGAACAACTTACAATAACAAAATCATTAGCCGTCGAAGCATTCCCCGAAAAGTCCTCTGCGAGCAGCCAATACGCAACAGTCAACAACGCGAAGGTAAGGACCAGTGTCAGGAAGATGATGACGAAGCAGACGTTGGTGCGGAATGCGCCGACGAAGAAGATGAACGACACAACCCCCATGAAGACAAGGAAGAAACCTACGCGGACGCGAAGGTACGTCGGCAATCGTCAGCCTGAGAACCCCGACACGAGCACACGAATGGGCCGGCCTCAGCTGGCGGTAGCTTACCAAATCCGGCATTGAAGGCCTGCGTAGTAAGACCGACAGAAGCGTCCTGCCCTGCAGGTGCAAACGACGAAAACGCGGCGAATGATGGATTTAGGGTGCCCCCGAGAGACAAGAAGAACGCGCCAAATGTACAGAACACAACGGAGGGGAAGGTGTTTCCAAGAAAGAACTCGAGGAGGCCAGTGGTGAATTGGAGCAAGCCTCCAAAGAAGAAGAATTGCGGGCTGGAAGGAGTCAATATTGCCCATCGTGGTGTCTTGCTACGGCCAACAACGACTCACATCCCGTTCGCACCACTGCTAGCAGCGCCTCGCCATTGCATCAGATCGCACGACAGGGGAGTCAAAGCCAGAAGAAACCCGACAAGGCCACTGTCATGTTGATTGAGTCAGCCCCTGGTGTTGAATGAGTATTCCGGAAGAGGAGGAATATTATAACAAGTGGTCAGGGAAACATACATAGGTGTCGGGTTACCAAATGTTTTCCTCAACTGCCCGCTGACATCGGTCTTGGGGGCAAGATACAGCTTCTCGAATAGCTCCGCTGATATGGAGACGGCGCCAGTCGTCCTGGCCTCTTGCAAGGTGGCACCTACATCATCGTGATAGTCGAAACGAGACTCTTCGATATCGGGCTTCGAGGCTTTGCGGCTAGGCATGGTTATGCGGGTGGGAGGCAGGGCCAGGCTTGGGTACGTTACGCAGGACGTGATGCAATAGTGTAAAGACTGGTCAGGCTTGCTTACGACTAAGGTACGGAAACCGGCCAGCATGAAGCGTTGTCGAGAGTCCCAAGGTCTCTATATGAGGAGGCCCAGCAGCTCGGGATTCGGAAACTTGTGGGCCTGAGACCACGACCCTGCCTCATGTCACTTACGATCAGGTGTCATTGCAGCTGGAGGATCCAGGGCTGGCTCGCCAGCTCCTCAACACATTGAGTTTGACAAGAGGCGAAGCTTGCATGGGCTAACCTTCACGAGACAATGCCATTGGCCACCTGCCAGCGGACATTCGTCAAAGCAACCGCTCCGCGAGTCCGGTAAGGATGCAGTCCCCCTTGACCGGCGGGCTCCTCTCGCTCAGCAGCGGTTGAGTGGGCTAAGGTGGGTAACCTTAACTACCGACAAGCCCCCTCTTGAAACCGCACTCAACGTCTACTAGTCGATTGAGATCCAGAGCACAGAATGCGGGGATCGTTCTCAGGGGCTGGTTCCGGACTACGTCAGTGCCTTCCGACAGGGCCAACTGGTCTCTGGGGAATTCGCTGCAACCGCCATCGAGTAGTTGGGAGCATAGTGATCATTGAGCAGTTTATGGTAGCGTGTCAAAAGCCCTCCTGTGTTTTGGGGGTCCACGTGCGTCTGGGCCGGCCTCCTCCCTCACAGTAAGTCGTGAGACGCCAGGTTGTGAAGAAGACCAAGACCCGACAGAAGCCTGACTCTGGCATCTGCATATAGAGCATGGCTGACAAGACGCTGCCAAGTCCGTTGGGCCGGGGTCAGAATCTGGGGTAAGTTCGTCCAATACAGGGTTAGCCCTCGGAGACATGGGCAGTGAGGATCGGCCAGGCGGATAGGCCGGTTGTGGCTTTTTTAGTCGTATGATGGCTGCGGCTTATAGCTCCGTCTATTGATGATATAAGTCAACGTGCCCGCACTAAGCAGTCTGCGGATCCGCAGGTTCAATTTCCGTCCGGAGCACGCAAGACATTTTTTTGTTTATCTGAGTACTCCTGCCGGGTGCCTCTGGGTGGTCCCGGGTGGACAGGGGCGGCCACTTGAGCAATGGCTGCAGACGACGGCTCACGGCTCTCATTTTGCAACCCATGATGATGGGGAGAGCAAAGACTGGGCCGTGAGTGTACAGATGAAGTGCCAAGCCAGAACTGAAAGCCTGTATTCAAATGCTGAACTGGTGGGTAATTAAAGAAGATCTAAACATAGTCTACCTACGTACCTAAACATGTCCTCATACGTCTAAAAAAGGGTATCAGATGTGAACCTAGCTCGTCATCCGGATGGATGTATGGACCCGGAACGCCAAGAAAGCAGGCACTGGCTCCTTCAAACCCTCTCATTCACCTGGATCAAACCCGGCGCAGCCAACGTGGCCGTGACAACATCGCCAGGACTAGAGAAGTCTGCCTTTGTTGTCAAAGCAGCCGCAGACAGGCCCTCCATGACATTTGCCGAGAATGGGAAAGCTGCCTCGAACTTGGCCTTCTTGCCATCCCAGGATACATTCGTCACCGGCTGACTGACAGGTAGGTTCTGTCCCGTCAGGTAGGTGATATACAGCCCATCGCCTTGACCACCGATGTACTTGTCGGCATCCACCATGGCTCCCAGGTCCGTCTCGAAGGACAGCACCTGATCCCGTGCCTCCACATCCAGGCCACCCGAGCCGCTGAGCACGCTCAAGGCCGGGAATACGGGGATGCCGATCTGCCCCACGTCGAACGGGCAGCTCTCCACGAAGCCCTGCAGCGCGCTGAAGGCGAACGCGGCGACGGACGTGGTGACGAACGGCTTCTCGCTCGGCTTGAGGCCCAGGAAGGTCCTGTACCAGCCGTTCTGCTCGCCCTCCTGCCCTATGACGGACGCCACGCCGCGCACCGGGCCTGCGTCTCCGTTGGAAGCCAGGAGCTGCGACGCATCCTGCAGCGTACCGAGCACGAGGGCAGTGAAGGTCTCGGCGAGGGTGATCGCGGAGTTGATGTCGGCAGAGGGGAACTTGTATGAGCATGGGGGAGGGGCGAAGGCTTGGAACTTGGTGAGGACATTGTGGGCGTTGATTGCATGGAGCTCTTCTTGCTGGGCGGGAGGTCAGTTGTGAGAAGAATTAGTATGGCAGGTGCAGGCTACGGAGATCTTACTGCTTTGACTGTTTCCAAGATCGAGAGAAGCCCGGCTCTCTTGTCCTCGTCCTCCACCTGGTACCCGGGGGCATTATTGGTGATGTTGTCGATGAGCGAGGAGAAGAAGGCGACCTCAAAATTCTCGTTGAAGGCGATGAGCTGAAAAGCGGTCAGACTGGTAGTGGCAAGCTTCGGCGGCGGAGGAGCGTTGGAAAGCTGGCCGCCCGCCTTTTGCTGGATGGCTGCCAGTTGGTCAGGGCTTGGGTTCGGAAAGCCATCGCCTGCAGGCGTGCTGTAGGATCGAGGAATGGCCGGTGCGGCGGCTGCCACGCCTGCGAAGAGGCAGAGAGGCTTCAACAACCGGGCGAGACGCATGGCGAAGAGTATGTGTTTCGGTCAATGGCAGGTTCCAAGGTGCACACGGAATTAGTTGATGTGGTTTAGGGCAGAATTATAGATGATGTTTGACTTGGCCCCAAACATCTGTTGAAACAGGAAATAGGGCTGGCTTTATATACAGTCGCATCGCGATGCTCTCTACTTGTTGTTGGTCTGCTGCAACTCTACACGGGTTGAATGTGCTCTAGTTGTGGCTGACGCCCACGGAATGCCGGAAGGGCACACCTCAGCCCTGTTTTCCAGAAGAACATAATAAGCTCATCAGAAGGGAGAATGACAACCTGGGCTTGCGACGGCCGAGGCCATCAACAGGAGCGGGTCACGCTGACGAGGCGGTGCAAGCAGCACCCATCCAATTGCGGTGGTTGTTAGGAAGCCGTTGGAGAGCCGAAGTGATGTTGCTACGATTAACCGCCGCTGAGCATCTCGGACCAGTTTCCTACCGGATGGCTGGGTAAGTACTTGGGTAGATCTGGTGGCTATGGCTAGGCTCGGGAGGCTCACCTTCCGGGCTTTCAGGGCGGGTAAGCGCTAGGCGCTGCAGCGGATACTAGGCCGGGCCAACTGCACTGTATCTAATTCTGGCCTTGGACTAAACCTTGACTCTTTCAACTTCGAAGATTTGCAGCAGGCAGGGCGCCCGGAATTCTTTATTGTGGCCTACCCCTCTTGATCCGGATGATGATTCAAGCAAAATTTATCAATGGCCTCCGTGACACGGACTTTTGCTGGTTCTCGAATTGGACCCTCCACATGCTGTGGACTCTTTGCCGACATACAGTGGTGCACTTGATCAAGTGGACTGTCCAGGTGCTTGGGTCTGGACGCAGCCCCTGACCTGGTGCAGTGCTACCTAGAGATCTTAGGACTGCCAACGGTCCTTTTCTTCTTCGTCGTGATGTTCAGCATTCTCTAAGAAAAAAACGAGCAATCACATATATTAGGTACCTAGGACCTTGTACAGGGTTCCAGGGGATGTACTCACAAGGGATTTAGCACGCATGTACAAACTCAACCCTTTCATCTTAAGTTGCTTGATCCTGTAAGATGAAGATTCGCAGGGCAAATGGAAGGGGTCATAGGGGTACCTCTTGCTACCACCGTAATCAAGTTTCATCCTCATCATCTGCGCAAGTGCTGCTGGTGCCTGTGGTGCTATCCATAGTTACATACCTCATAGTGGGGATATATTACAGTAGTATATCGGTAGTAGGATACCTGACATGTGGTAGTAGGTAATAGTACCTACGCACCTAGGTAGATACTTAAGGAGGTAGGGCGTGTGGGTGCTGATCAAGTTGGTTGCCCTGTAATCAACTACGTACCTAGGTACTTGGGTGGCCTTTAGATTCAGCCCTGCAAATCTCCGTATTCCTGTTCTGGGTGGCAAAAGACAGTTGAATTCGGCACATATTTACGCAAAAGGAACATAACACAGTCTGTACAAGTAAATCTGCACCATAGGTTACTCTGCTCAACTAGACGGCCCGGACCAAGCACCCGGCGCTATTTCTGTCATGGCAAAGAGACTGGAGTATCATGTTGGCACTCCCCCCCACCAACATAAGCATTTGAATGGTCTCCGTTGCTTGTCCCGGCACACTTGTGTACGGCTGGTGGCAAGCAAACACGTGAGTTACATTCAGCAGGAAAAGCCTGCTCGTTGTCAACCTCTGATTGCTCAATACTGTCACACACCCATAGGTGATCAAGCAGTCCCCTGTTTATACTTAGCTTCATACTCCGACTATTCTTTATTTTAGACTGCACCACTCCTCATTAGATGTCTGTCATTCCTTCACTTCCCTGAACACCTTACCATCTGACAATCAATGTGAAGACCATAAGGCAGCAAAATGGGTTTCCTCAGATACTTTTTGGTGGCGCTAGCATCCATCCTTGTCACCGATGTCTCTGCCTCTGATATCAGAGCCACCGCAGGGGATGATCTTTCTGCCCGGAACACTCCACCGACATATGTGTATAACAGCATCTTGTGGTCGCCAGATGATGACGGAGACCACGTATTCTGCCAATGGGAAGGCTCAGGCCAGACTGGCATTGACGATCCTGACTGCGACCTGTCAGTCTCGGACTGCTCGTTCCTCAGCCTCGGCTTCCAGGCCGGCTTTCTGCACCCAGAGGGCACCTGGTTCCAGATATATCGCACGTGGCCTCAAAGCATCTCCAACCTCACACAGATTGCCAGCTATGGAACTTGTTCGGTGTCGGTTGCTCTTCTAAATGGGCCTTCTGCCTCGTAGGCCTTGCCCACTTCACGA
Source organism: Diaporthe aspalathi (assembly GCA_001447215.1). NCBI lineage: Eukaryota > Fungi > Ascomycota > Sordariomycetes > Diaporthales > Diaporthaceae > Diaporthe > Diaporthe aspalathi. The sequence continues at coordinate 78,531 of LJJS01000394.1, forward strand.
GATGGGTTGTTATTCTTTGGCTGACCACCGCTCTCATAGTGTCTCAGTGCTTGATATCACCACCAAGTTCAGCAAAAACGTAACTGACCTGCAGTCCAGCTATGGCCAGATGCAATGCCCTGGTCTGCCCGACATGGGGGATAGGACTCCTTTCGGTGTGGCTTGGATGATTGGCTGTCCCAGGACGGGTAATCCTGTGACAAGTCTCCCAGGCATGCTCAAAGCCAACAATTAGAGGGAGAAAAAGCCAGAGGGGATAGTTGGGATCTTGGAACTACCTTGGGAGTGGCCATGGTGGAAGGAGCACAATAGGAGTGCTGTGGAAATATTTCTGGTAATTTTGACTGAGCTTAAGTATCATTATGTTATTAGTTTGGAATAAACCCATACATCTCTTGACGCCGTTGCTCGTGCTGTCCATATCATGCTTTACATACGTATGGTCCACTCTATATCTAAAAGGGCCATGCTTCCAACAGATGCGCTCCACCCGACCCCTGTCACTGTGTCTCCAGGCCATTGTCTTCATTCAAGAACCAAGGCATTTTTTGGGAGTCGTATTTGTGCAGACCGGGCACGGACAGCCTCCGGCGCAGGTCCTTGATGGCGTCCCGGATGGATTCCTCAATGTCGAAATTCCAGATGTGGTTCAGGCGCTCATTGAGCTCCTTTTCCATCTTGGCCGCGTCCCTGCCGACGTCCTTGGTCAGATACTCGGCAAGGTTCCCCGCCCGTCGGCTGCTTTGTACTTGCCACTGTGTCCGCTCGCGCCTGTTGGCGTCGTATGCTGCAAAGACCTTCTCGAGCATCAGGGTGCTCTTGATTTCTGGGATCGACAGGAGGGAGGCCAGAACTGCAGCATCTTCAATGCACAGGCTCGCCCCGGCCTCGTGGTGCGGACTCGACCCGTGTGCTGCTTCTCCGAGCAGGCATATCCTGTCTTTGAAATAGGATGAGAGGGTGTAATCGCTGAGGTCAAAGATCGCCCACTGGTCCCAGTAGTGTCAGCGGCCGGGACCCACAGTCTTCTGGCAGGGCTGCAACGCCATTGTGGGGTCAACTCACCCTCTCGAAGTCTCCTGTAGCAAGCTCGATGATGTGTTTGACGTTGGGGCCGAATGCGCGGAAATCGTCCAGAGCTTCGGCTTTGGTAGTAGGAAGGCATTGCATCGTTTCGCTCGGCCAGCCAGCGCGGTCGTTGGTCACAAAAGCCAGGAAGCTCATGTTCTGGCCCTGGTCCACAGGGAACGTCATACAATGTCGGTTCTTCCCTAGCTGCAGGTGCTCATTCAGCATGTGTGTTCTTGTTGCGTGTGAGTGGGGGGAGGGGTGTCCACACACCCAACATGTTGAATTCAGGGCCCTCTCGGCGCCTAGTGCCAGGGACGCCTGTGACATCGGAACGAGCCCGCGATAGGCGTACTTGTGGGTATACGAGGCTACTGCAGCAGGGTGATCTTCTCCAACCATGATGGCTCTTGTCCGAGATCTCACACCGTCACAGCCTATGATTGCATCTGCTTCTGCCACAGATCCGTCTCCGAACTTCATGAGCACTGCAAAGCCTTGGTCAGCCTTATCCATCCCATAATTGAAATGGCACTACTGTGATGGAATGGAGATTGCTGTCCCGAGTGCTGAAGACTACTGAACATTCTCGACCCAAGAGCAGAGAGCACATTTCCGTACGGCACAGAATGGTGAACATGTCCAACGTGCTGCTTACTTTTTCCAGAACCGATCCTATCATCCAATACATGCCTCAGCTCCTTCCCAAACCTTACCGTGTCCCTCGGGAGGAGCCTCACCAGCTCATCCAGGAAGCGTGCACAAGACACAACATTATGGCCAACACTCTCCGCGCCCATGATTGAAAATAGGGGCTCGAGGTGGGTTGCCGGCTGAGGTGACATGCCGTCCACGAAGTCACACCACACGTTTCGTTTCGAGACGGACTGGTTGCGGGTCGAGACCATGTTGTAGGCGCCAAGGAGACAGCGATCGATCTGCTCCATGGCACTCAAGGCATTGCGGCTGATGGCAACGGCGCCGCGGACATCGGTCAGTTCCGGGGCAGCCTCGTAGATGGTGAAGGCCACTCCGCGCTTGTACAAGGCTATCGCAAGGGTGATTCCTGATATGCCAGCGCCGATGATGGCGAGGTCCAGAGGCCGGTGTGGTTGGGTCGCCTCGGTGGCCATGGTGGCCATGGTGTCGGCTCGTGTCGGCTGGCTCACGTATTTCGATCAACTTTCGGACTCGAAGACGACACGTACCTAGCCGGAACAGCTCATGCCGGGCCTAGGAGGAGGACGTGGGCCTGGCCGTTGTCTTGCTTGGAGTCGTACCTAGGGCTAGGGTACGGCACGGTGCGGCAGGTCGGGGGCTGCTGGAAGATGGCAGTTGACAGTTTGCACATGTGAGGCGGCTCGAATGTGTTGATGGCTGGCTGCTCAAGCACGACCCTCCAAGAGGCGACCATCCCTTGCCTGCACTCCCTTGATATTTATTGCTCCCATTGCGGACAGGCTGAGGCGTAGCCAGGTGACATAGGACATAGTTTCTTGCGCCTCAGCTCACCCACACGCGCTGCTTGCCCGGCACCGACTGAGCAGCTGGCGGCGCGGACCCCAGGTGCAGTGGGCGTGACGTCACCGGGGCAGAGTGGGCTGCTCCACGCGCAAATGGGTGCGGAACAAAAGGCTGACAAACACTGACGAGGAGCCTTTCTCCCGCGATGCAGCAGGCCAAGTCAAGATCCGGGTCCCTCTGAGCCAATGTGCCGAATCTTCGATTCCAGTCCGAGTTGCGTGTTTTCCAAAAACCCCCATGCGTGCGTGCAAATGGCGGATTGGTGACGACATCTTCTTGTTCGTGTGTCTTGTCTTGCCTTGTCTCACACATCCGGAAAACACTCCCATGCCCAACATTTCGATCTTTCTAGAGAACCCCATCCCCACATCTCCCCATCCCCCACCATCGGCCCGCTTGCTAAAAAAAAAAAAAAAAAAAAAAACTAAAAAAAAAGCCAGAGGGGCTGGTAGACCGACCCGTCCAGTCGCATTTTCCAAACTTCCCTAACCGTAGAGTTTCTCGACTCCAGGCCTATCTTGATGCCTCCTGCCAAGTACACTCTGCCACAGCCAGCTGTTACATAGAAACACCTGTCTCGATTCCTCGGGCTGGTCTTACAGTACGTAACTATTGAACCATCCATTTGGACAAGAGCCAGTAACCGAGCCAAGATTCCAGAGTGTCACCCGTCGAGACACGGGCATCACTCAATGCGTTCACGACGACCACTTTCAGCATGGCTTGGCCTGGGCTGTTGTCGAGTAACTACTGGCTAAAGCTTGCCACAATTATCCGAATACATGCAGCACCAAAACCGTCGAGTTCCTGGAGACCAAGTTGAGTAGTGCACCTGTCAGAGAGTGGTGCACGTGTGGCTTCCGGCTTATCATCGCCGGTCTCTAGTGCTATGATGACCAGCTCGAGTCCACCAGTTGAATAGGCGGAGGCTGGGGAGAAAACAACAATGATGTTTTATTCGTGGTCATCACTCTCCCTAAAGCATCGGATGACCAATATGCCATCCTGATGCGCAGCACGTCAAGAAATGTTGTGCTGCATTGTGAAGCCCACAAACCACCCTCTGGGGGCCCGGGTTTTGCCAGTTCTGCACTCGGGAGTGCTTACTTTAATGCGTGTCCTTGGTGGGGCAGTATCAGGTTGTTTGCAACACATGAGTAAAACTGCTTCGGCTTACCGAAGGACCAGACTAACTTGGGTAGTGTCTGTTAACTAACGCTGTGTCCTTGAGTGTTTACGACCGCGAGCGCCTGTAACCACCCCTTCTGAGAGAACAAGGTTAATCATAATGAAAAGAAAAGAGAGAGAGAGAGAAGTGTGACCGGACTACGAACGAACCCAACTAACTCTGGTACTAAAAAGGGATTAGATTTGATCCGGCTCCAAATTTGCTGGCGCCCTCTCGGGTATCGGCAAGACCATGAGCAGTACGGTCTCCTTAGAGGAGGACCGTCCAGTGCTTTATTGAATTAGGGGTATTAGACCGTGAAGTACGGGTCTCTGGTCCGCCTTCCCAGCGAATTGCGCGTCGGACAACTTAAAGAAAGCACGGGACGGTCCTCCTGGGGAAGGGACGGTATGGGATACGGTCTGGAAGAGACCCTACGAGCGCGCTACGATGACTATACGAGTGGCGCCAAATATCTGTGGCTTCAGTCGGAGTTTTCGTTGGTTACTTCTCACGTAGGATGTGAAAGCTTTCAGTTCTAGATGGACTCCCTTGAAGTTTCATAGCGGATCAATCGGCACAGCCATAAAGAAGCTACTGGAGCGGACCTGGCACCTGAGACTTCACGGATGCCTGCTCAAGGTCCGGGCCAGAACCAAGTGGTCCAGATTGCCCCTTCTTGGACACCTACTTGTTACTTGTAGGTACCTAGGTATTTCAAGAACATTGAAGCGCTCTCCACAGTCGTTGAAAGACCGGCTGCTTCAGGCAGCGCAAACACACTGAGATCGGTACCCCAGGCAACGAATCCAAGTGAACGAGTGCTTTTTCAGTCGAGCACCAGCGGCACCATTCGACTTCCTCACCTTGATCACCCTCGAATACCTTGCATGGTAGACACTTCCAAACAAACAATATTTCGACAACATTGAGAAACAAATCAACACCTCCCCTTGTCGCTCTTGCCACCCCTCTTTTCGTACACACCAGCATGGAACCGCCAGCGCAACAGCAACCCGAGGCAGAAGGAGACGACGCAGACAGAGCCGCTCTCAGAAAGGAAGCCAAAGCATACCTCTCCGAGCTGGTGCACTCAACCAGGTGCCTCGACATGTTTCGCCAAGACATGCAAACCGCCATCAACGAGCTCAGCCAGTACGACATGAAACTGTACGCGGACGTGACCGCGAGATGCGAATGCCTCAAAGAAACCATGACGGACGCGGCAAACCAGTCGGCGTCGCTTGTCGAACGTGACCAAGACGACCCGGGTCGCCTGCGAAAACACATGAGAGAGATGACGGTGATGCTCCAACGGGTGCGCACCCACCGCAACCGGGTCGCGGACATGTTTCTGAGGTGGACGGTCTGCGACAATCCCAAGCTTTTGGACCTGGAAAAGAGATTGAACGTGCACTTCTCTCTGCTCAACCACATGGTGCAGTGCCTTCATAGCGCTGCGAATGAGGAGGCCTACGATTGGAACCCGAGACGCGTCTTGCGGCACGTCTGGCAGCAGGAGCAACTTCCTGTACCAGAGCACTCGGAATTCTGGTTAAGACGAGGGGTGCGGCCCAGCAGAAAATAAAAAGTGGCTTGGTGGCGACGGGAGTGAGTCGGAGTGACGAGACTGGTGGCGGCGGTACAGCCATGGAGCCCTACATGAGTGACAGGAACTCTGGGTACACATCATCATCCCAGCCGGAGAAGACCGTGCCTCTGAGAGCAGTCTCGTCCTTCTCTGGAAGTTCCGAAGGGGAGGGAGGGGCTTGAGGATCATCTTTCTTTGGCATTCACATTAAAGTTCACTTGACACTTGGGCTGCCCACTCAGGTGAAGCTTGGCCAGGAAGCTGCAGCATAACTCTACCACAGTGCTGTCAAAACCACAAGACGACCGAGACCATGTGAAGATTGTGTGGATTGTTTGACGCTGTTCAGGATCCAACATGTGAATTGAAGCATCGGTCCACACCCGAATTAGGGTGAACCATGATCTTCATCCAAAGCCGGGTGTGGCCAGCTTTCCACCTGGGCATGGTTACTTTGGATGTGACATGGTGACACTACTAACACCTAGTGACCCGCTACGCCCGCCTCGTCCTGCAAGTCACCCATTTTGTCACAGCATGGCATGTGGTGCATGACAAGGAGGAGTCCGAGTGACCCACCAAGCTGCAGGAAGTATTTCTTGCTAGCCTTATCCGAAGAATGACAGGGTCTTCATGGGAGCACGTGAGGGGGTAAATGTCACTTGAGCACATGAAGACACCATGGTGCTCAAGCCGTCCGTCAACTTTAGAATGTTGAAACGACGACTCTGGCTGACGCTGTTTGGTTTCGTCCTCTGGCCACCAACCATCTGCCTCGCGAGTGATGCACGACGGCCTTGCCAACGGCCCATCTCCCTCATTAGGGAACTGCCAATGTGTAAACAGGTTTTGACCAGATGGCGATGTTGTCACGGAGCCATGAGTCGCTGCTTGGGCAGCACCGCATGGGCAAACTGTCATCCTATGGAATTGCTGTTTCAGAATTGCATGCTTCCCGCATGCGACGTTATCAAGATCAAGGCGATCAGGGTCCAATCTATGACAGAAGCCCAGCCATCTCTGTTACGGCGTTCCGAGTAAGGCCTCAGCCATGCCTAAATGGTAGTATCACTTCCGAGGGTCAGGTACCAATGAGTTTAGCGATCGGGGGGTGCCTGACCTCGGCAACAGCGGCGGCTACCATAGTACATATGAGGTAGGGCGGCGGTTATGGCGGCTCAAGCGTCCATGCAGGCCCCTCGACAGCCGAGAATGGCCGGAGGTGCATGCGTACCCCTGGCCGGAGCGGAGCGTCCGGCCGATCGCACTTCTCAGCGTAAGCCGCGAGCTGGCGATCAAGCGCGGCGGTACTGCTGTGGCACGCCGCACGCCTAAGCCCGTTTCCTCGGGGTGTTCCTCATTGCAGCAGACTCCGTTCAGGAAAGCCAGGAACTGGTGGTATTGTGGTTCCTGCAGACGACTCCAGTCATGTGTGGGGGTCGCCAGAGTTGGTGCATTGGCGCGTATGGCGGACCGCATCGCAGTGCGCCAAGGGCCATTTGATTTGGCAATTGCGAGAATCGGGGGCCCTGCGCCTGCGCCTGCGACGTGATTGGGCCTGGCCCTCTGTTGATGAAGCTCGAAAATTTTCAGGCTGCGGAGCTGGTGCTGCTCTTGGGTGGAGAAGGATCCGAGCTCGACAACGTGGCCGCCGCCAGTTGGCACCACATCGGTTGGAAAAAGCGAAGGTTCACCACCTAGATGGGTTCGATGATTTAAAGAGGATCGCATGGGCCAGAAAAAGGCCTTTGTTGAGCAATGGGTCTTTATGTACGACATCGTGGCCGGCGGCCTCCCTACAACCCTGTCGTCCCAATTTGACTTTGGGACCCATACTTGAGCGGTCATAAAGAATGGCACATCACCAATAACACAGCAACACTTCTACTCGCCAATCCAATCAAGCACGACATCTCGCGCCGGCAGACCGAGTCCCACATTATCATCCCACGCTTGTCACTCTGGGTTCCTCTCCTGTTGGTACACGGCTGGCCAGTATCGACGCGGTCCGGAACTTTTATCAAAAGTGATCTACACTGTTCAGAAATTGCTGTGTTCATCGGTGGTTCTTGTGGCCTTGGTTGCGGTTCCTGTCAAGGCGGACAAGGAGTCAAAGAGCAGGTGTGGTGAAGCAGTGTAATGTGCGTTCGATGCCTTCCCATGCGTCTCCGGGAGTGGTCTGAGGAGATTCCAATCCTCAAGTCCAGTTACTATGGACATGCTTGCCTTAGGTACCCTAAATATGATGCAAGATTGCTGATACAATTGACATCCAGTGGACCGTCTCCCCAGCAGACACATCAGTCCTCAAATCGCTGCGCAAATAATATCTGAACATACGACTCGGAGTGAATACCGACCGATTGCCGACAATCTGCGACCTACGCAATTCACCGCTGTCCTTGAGAGCGGAACGAAGTCTCTGAACAACCCGCGCCACCGGAATTTACCGCCATAAAAACGGAGCGCGGACGGACGGGAAGCAACCACGTTGCTTCATCAAGATGACCCGCAGCGGGTACGACACGGTACGTGACACATTTCTGACTAACTTGTACATTGGCTGTAGTAAGAGCCTTTACTCTATCACCTGATTGTTGAGAGAGCACTCTGAAATCAATACCTGCTTTGTGCACGTGGCCCGAAGGTCATGGTCTTTGATCGGGCTGCGAATTCCTTTCGTTGAGCTCGCGAGAGCAATTCTTCATGTCTTGTACATAATTGCTGACTCCATAACACTACAGACCGGTACCAGAAAACCGCCAGTCAAGGAATAAATAAGTCAAAAGCGTTGCCACTTATTTTGGCACTGTTGCGGCCGGGGGGGTTTTTTTTTTCTGCACCATGGAGTAATATCGGCGGCGGCATAAGCATGGTGCGGTGGGTCATAGAGGGTACTGGTGCTTTGGGATATTTATGTTTCAGGATTGTTCGGTGTTTAGGGCATTTGCATTGGGTCTGGTAAATGGGAGCCAAATGGGAGTTGTGGGATATTGTTCAGGCATATTTCAGGAGTTCGATATGTTCAAGCTGCCGGAACCGTATCTGCCGGTATGCTAGCGGATTTATGCTGTAATCCAGAAGTCTTGATGCTGTTTGTCGCAGTAGGTTTATGAGGAGTATACTTGATCGGCGAAACTTGCTCTGATTCTGGCTCGGCCTCGACGAATCTGTCTGCGGCACTCGAACGCTTTTGTCTATTCGCCTTGTCAGCCGCATTCACTACCACACAATCGTGCGGAATGAGGAAAGAGGAGGCTGACCCATCGCTCCCAAAAAGGTAAGCTACTATGTGCGTCATTGTGACAAGGCATACAACCATGCATGCCGAGTAGACATAACCTTTTGGAAACCGCGGCGATTCCACGGTAGGATAGGCAAACAGTGGTATCCACGCATTGGTCGACGTGGCGATAGCAGTCATTAGCACAAGTGTCAGTGCCCTCTCTTCGATGTTGTCCTTCAATATGATGTTGGCCCAGCCGTAGAGCACCGACGAGACGGCAACGGCCGAGTAGGAAACACTGAATGCGAACCACTTCGCGGCCTCGGGGACGTTCCAGGCTGCGAGAATCACGAGCCTGGTGAAGTTGAAGGCTGAAGCGAGAGTAATATCCCAAGCCCGCGAGATCCAGAGGTCCGCACTGAAGTTGATGAAGAGGACGAAGAATATCCCCAAGGCAGGGCTGATAGCTGAGAGATTGTTCATGGTGGCCGTGTCATACCGATGTAGACTCTTGATCCACAGCAAGAATGCTGCCGTGTTGGCGCTTGTATTGAAGAAGAACACGCCCCCTGGTACACGTTAATCACCTGAGCTGCTACAAAGCGATACGTTTGGGAATATTCGATGCTACGGTAAAGATCGCGAGACCGTAACAACTTGAAAGGGGAAGATATGTACTGACAGAGGACCAAGATATAGAACTTCCAGTTCTTGAAGACTACTTTAAGCAGCGCCCAAGAGAATGGCAAACTTTTGACCACCGAACCCTGGCGTTCCAGCCGGGACCTCGCCAGTTCCAGCTGGCGCTCACTGATGACGAGCTTATTGGGCTTTGCTGGTGTTCCGGGCCAGAGGAAGCAACCGATGAAAGCCAGTGGAAGGGTGATTATTGCATTAATGATAAAAAGCCATCTCCAGCCTGGCAATCCGTTGTGTCCGTCCAGGTAGGTTGTCGAGGCCGCCTGGAGGAGACTGGCAGTCAGGGTGCCGAGGGTCAAACCCACGTAGAAGATACCGCCTCGCCTTCCAATCTCGTCGCTCTTGTACCACGAGCCCAATACGAAATGTATTCCTGCCATGCGTTGGTCAGTAATTTACAATATTATCCCATTTTTTGCCGCTCCTCTCTGAAAACGGTAGTAGCAGGTCACCAAGAAGAGGCCATCCCGTGGAATATTATGTGTTCACTCACCGGGGAAGTAGGAAGCCTCAAAAATGGACACCATGAATCGATATGCCATTACCTCCCCATAGCTCTGTGCTCGGTACTGAAGCAGAGTGAATATACCCCAGCCAAGGTCTAGAGTCGGCACCAAATAGTGCATGGGAAGTCGCGGGAAGAGGTAAATGAATGGGAGCAGGCCAAGCACATTGCCGACAACGAAGATAGTCTGGAATTGGACAAGCTCATTGCCGTTGAAGTTGAGCTCCTCGGACATTCCAGAGACGTATGCATTGTCTGCTCCGAGTCAGTTTTGCTTGGGCATAGGAGCCAGAGTTAGGCGACAAACTGATGTTTGTCTGGTCGATGAACTTCACCCAGTATAGAATGAAGGCATATGGGACGATCAACAAATCCAGCTTGAGAACAAGTTTTCTCTCTTCCGATGACTGATCCGGAGAGTACCACTCATACCATTTTCTGGTGAGAGCGGCGTTGTCGTTACGTCCCATGGTGAGCTGAAGTGAAATTTGAGCCAGGAAACAAGCACGTGAGAGAACAGTGAGTTCTAAGTTGGTGAGGTCTAGGACGCGCATCAAACAAATACTTCTACTCTCTGTATATACCCTCTACAAACTCTTCATGGTGAACCGGCACCGCAGCACAGAGATTCGCCAAGCCGCCAGAAATGCAGTCAGTCACATCACCAACCCTGAAACTTAGCCTTCCCGTAGTGAATTCCACTATAAACAGAGGGACACCAGATTGGTAATAAGTCGCATAGTAAAAAATGGATGCTAGTAATATGCTAGCATCCTCAGCCATTATTCTTGCCAGCTGAGTGGCCCTTTTCAACACCCCACATGATGCCATTTCCTATCAGATTGCGCCAACCTAGGGCGGTGATCGCAACAACAGGCAGAGCTACAGCAGAGCCATCATACCTGGATTCCGTTACCGTCAGAATATGTGATAGATACGTACAGATCCAGGCTGTAGCCATTGACTTGGAAAATATTTCATGGCGGTGTGTCTGAGATCCCCAGGGCTTGCAAACTTATGCCGGACCCTTCTGGGAGGAACATTCGGCTGCAGGGTCAATCGACGTACCTATCAAGAAGTCTGGGAGGGTGGCTATGCAATTCAGCTTTAACACCGAGTGGTGGATTTGGACCAACTCTCGGCATTCTAGAAGGCAGCGATCCAGCGATCCAGTGTTTGCTTAGGGGAAACGGAAGGCAGTTACTGCTCCTCTGGGTGTGAATCTCCGTTGCCATGTTCTAACTCAACTATTCCATATACAGGGGCTAAGTCTCAGAGAAGCGAACCAGTATACCTATCTCGGCAAGAGACACTCACTGTGATGAATCAACGGCGGATTAGCAAACCAGCACCTGAGGATTTAAAACTACTTGTAGACTCAGATGAATGAATTACAAGAGAAGCCGGCAACTTCAGGAGCGCATTCGTGTCCAAAAGACCACTTAGTAGGCAGATGATGTAACCGCGAGGCTTCAAAGACTACCCAGTAACCAAAGATTCCAGAGAGACGTTCTCGAAATCTGTTCCTTTTGGTAGAACGCAAGACAGTCAGCTATAGCGATGCGATTAAATATGTTTCAGGATAAATGAGCCCCAGTAGTCGCTTTGTTTGGCAGGAGATCGAGACAAGCACTAGAGCACATCGCCTGCTAATGATTGAAGTAGAGATATTGGCTAGGACTCGCGTCCCAGGAAGGGCCTGTTCCAACAAAAGGGTTGCTCGCAGAGCTGCTCCATGCCACTGGCTTCGGCACGGGGTATCTTTGTTCTCCCTCGCACGAACTCCGTGGTCGCTAAGTCGCTTCCAAGAGGCACAGCTACGCGGAATAGGTGAGTGATTGACCGCGATGGATGTGTCACCTCGTACATCTTGTGTCACACGCCGCCTGCCAGAAATTGCACCCTGAGTAAATGGTACCTCCATCGACGATTACAATTGTCTCGAGATCATGTTCGGAGGGCCAGATGAGTGTGGAGTTGTAACCTTCGGTCCACTTGAGGCGACTGTCTGGGATATGCTCCGACCAAGATATTGTCGCAATATTGGCTTCTAGGCTGTGGAGTGTGCATCTTTGCAGAGCTAGTGTGAGGGTTCGGGTCTGAGCCGCTAAGAGGCAAGGGCCAAGCTTCAAACACGGAACATGTAGACTACAACAATACTGGCACAGCTCGCGAAAACACCGCCAACATCAATGCGCAGATCCTGGACCTTCTTTCAGTCTTTTGCGGTCCCGATATCCCAAACCCCACAATGTCGGCACCACACACAACACTCAGCGCCGCGGCAGACGACCGCAAAGCGCGCCTCGCAAAGCTCAAGTCCCTGAAGCGCAAGCAGCCCGAGGACGAGGTTGCGCCCCCCGCGTCAGACCGCACAGAATCGCCAGCAGCGCAAGCCGCAGCAGCGCCCGGAGCAGAGGCGCAGGGCGGCGAGGGGAAAGAGGAGGACGACGTCTCGAGGAGGTACCTGTCCGGGCGCAACTACGATGCCGAGACCAAGGGCCCCAAGCTGGGTTTCGAGGCGCCGCCGACGCTGGGGCCCGAGGACCAGACGCTGGAGGAGCAGGCGGCGGAGCTCGAGGCCGAGGTGCGGAGGAAGGCGGCCGAGGACGCCGGGGACGACCGGGGCATCGACCTGTTCAAGCTGCAGCCCAAGAAGCCCAACTGGGACCTGAAGAGGGAGCTGGACAAGAAGCTCGAGGTGCTCAACGTCCGGACCGACAACGCCATTGCGAGGCTCGTGAGGCAGATGCTGCAGGAGAAGAAGGCCGAGGCGCAGAACAAGGACGGGAGGCTAGCGGACGGCGAAGCCGTCGCTGCGGGCCTGGAGGGCAGAGAGTTGGAGGAGATAGTGAGGTTGAGGGAGAAGGAGGAGGAGGCGGAGGAGCAGAGGGAGCGGGAGGCTATCGATGCAGTGTGAGATATGGTGAGGGTGGTGGGCTGCAAGTACCAAAGCAGCGGCAGAATAAGTCCGGCTACACTACTCTCCGGGTGCGGGAGACGAAGAGTATGCTATGGCGGAAACCGCATTGGTGGCGTTCACAAGGCAGGCAAGGAACCACATTTCGCCATTTGGTGAAAACTCCCGAGGTAGAGTGCGTGAAATTGATACCCATGTTTATCTACCTATTCATGGCCTGAGTCAATGCTAACCTCTTGCTGAAGGGACTCAAACTGCGCTCTCGCGGTGGCTCAGGTTCTCTTGCAGGACCTCTCTGTCCGCTACGGCCCTCGCCCCGATCCCTATATCCCCGGTGACCTCCCTCCTCTGGACGATGTCGATCCCTGGGATCAGACCGGCCGGGTGACCGCGAGTCGTACCTTTGCTGCCGTCTTGGCGGTGGTCTCTCATCGTCGGAAACAGAAGTGCGACGTGTTTGACGCATGGGTGGGCGTGTGTCTCTTTCAAAAGAGCTATCACGAGGTCCTCGGCGCGAGTTAGGACGGTGTTGTGCATCTGGAGTAGGAGAGCGTCCTCGACTGCTGTCACTGGCAGAGTCAAAGGATCTACTTCGCCTCGGCCGTCGACCGGGTGGCGATGGAGAGATATCCCGGCCCCGGCCCCGGCGGGGCGAGGGCGAGGGCGAAGCTCGCCTTCGCGGGGGCGGTGATTTGGAAGCTCGCGTGGAGATGGAGGAGACGGAGTCCACAGAGCTGGAACGTTGGCGCTTGAGTGCGGGCTCGCGCCTATCCGGCCCATCGTCGTCGTCTAGCTCACGCTTACGGGCCCTTTCGGCCTCCTTTTTCGCCAATTCCTCGTCCGCAACGCCCTTCCTGGTGTGGAATTAGCAGAGCTCGCAACCGAGGGGGAATGGAACGGCAGCAAGCGGAAGGTCCAGGCTTACTTCCGCGTGGCATCATCGGGTGTGTCGTTGGTGAGTTTGGGCACGAGCTTGGGGTTGAGCAGCTGCTGGGTGCGTGACGGCCTTGGGTTGTACGGCCGCTCCTGGAGCTGGACCTTGCACTCGTACGAGTAGTGGCGTGCTGAGACAGTCAGGCTTGTGAAGACAGGCAGAAATGAGGGCTGAGCAAGGCAGACATATCTCGTTTCAAACACTTTTGACATTGAACATTGGCTGGTGTGGCCTTCCTCGGGCCGCCGCGACCCCTGTATGAGTGCATGCCGGCGACGTTTTTGTGATCAGGAGGACGACGGGAAGAGGAATACGGATGAGATGAGGCAATCGACTGCGGCTGTGGCTGCGGCTGTCCGCCTCGGTATGGGGCAGTTGGCAAGCCCTGTTTGGTGGGCAATTTCACTCGGTCAACCAGTCGGTCAACTAGCCGCCTTAATTTGATACTGACGTGAATTAGGTCGTTGTTGACTTGACGTGTGAGATGAACCTCGTCAGGTCAAGTCTCGGGCCGCTTGGCGATTGATGAAAGGTCGGGTAGCTGTTGCTTGGAGCCTTGCCCTGCCAGCCACGCATCCGATCGGGCCAATCCATCTCCAAGCCTGTCGCTGCCTCTCCTTTCAGGCTGACGGAAACGTCACGTGGGGGCCGAGGAGCTGACTAACTCCGGCCAGGGTGCCACTCAGCAGCAAAGGACGACAGCGGCAGAATGACCCGCCCTGGACCTGAACCTGGGCCGTGCCCCTGCCCCTGCCTGCTAGCTCCCTTTTCCCGTACCCCCCCCCCCCAAATCCAGAGTTGGGAGTGATGGTGCTCTCATCCCACGGCACCCCGTCCGTCAAGTCGTGGCCCAATCCAATTCAGCCCAGCCCATCAGTCTAACTAACTTTCTGCCGAGATTGAGAGCCTCTCACTGAAGCTATTCACAATCCTTCCTCTCCCACGCGTGGACGACAAGATAGGGGACGGGAGAATAGCGACAGTTCTCAAGCTACTCGGTTTTCCCACCCTTCACTCCCACCCCCCCAATCTTCCACCTACCGACCGACCAACCGGTCGACGAGCTGCGAAAGTGTCAGCGCCGGTCCCGTCGGTCAGATTCTTGTATTCTCCCAAGGACGACCGAAATCCACCCACACACCTCCCGACGGGCCATCGACCACGACCGTATCTCACAGACCTTGGAGTCGTGGGCATTCAGCTGCCAATCCCTGTCTCGGTAACATTTTGAACGGTATCTTCGCTGGCAGAGCTGGCCATACCGAGCCTGTGCTTCTCAGAGCGCCTAGCCCACCACTCAACTACATCTTGGTGCGACCGCATTTCCGCATTCTGGCATTGCATCACCCCCCCATCTGAACTCTGCACGTCTTGTCGGCAAGCCTGTAGCCTGCCCCACGGCCTCCGCCTCACAACCTTTCTTGTCGCCTTGCACTTGTCGACCTCGCGACTGCGGCTCGTCTGTACACCCTTCGGCTAAGGGACAGGACACCCCAAGGCTGCCCTTTCCGTCCCCTGACCGACCGAGGATAAATTCTTGGCCGGGACAGTCGACCGTCTATCCACCAGACCAAAATCAACCAGGGAATGAATCTCGACCCTCGACAATGAGCAACTGCACCTCTCTCTCGATTCGGACCGCTTTGATCCATTTTGTTTCTTAGATTTCTTCGCCTGCCCATCCCTGGAGTTCATTCCTGGAGTGCGACTGAACTTTGCGCGCGACTAGACCATCACGCTCGCTTCTTGGGAGTTTGCCAGCATTCTCTCCGACCTTCGCGACCGGTTTTTACTAAATACCCTCCTGAGCGCCTATGGCAGCTGTGCGAACCACTATGACTGACTTCAAGAAGCTTTCGTTCGCCAAGGTCAGCTTCCCTGCCATGATGTCCTCTGCTCTACCCCCAGCTAACAGTGAACCGCCACAGGTCCTTGCCTCGGCGCCCGCAGAAGAGAAATCCATATCGTCTTCGACTATAGATGCCCTGCCGCATCCCGGAAACGAGGAGCAGCTGCTGTCGACGTCCCAGAAAGCAAGCGACGACGCGGCAAGGAGCCCGCCTGTGGCCAATGGCGCCGACGACGCCAACAAATCGATGAAGACGGGGGATAACGATGGCTCGACCCAGGACAAACTCGTTGATGGACTGGAGAATCTGAAGATTGAGCCCTCGGCTCCCAGCCTAGTGGTCAACGGCATCAGTTCCGTCTCAACTGGACCATCACCAAAAGCTCAGAGCCCCTCGGACGAAGCTTCTCAGAAGGCAGATTCCAACTCCGAGTTGGGCACCAAGCCCCCTAGCCTCGATGGCAAGAGTATCACTTCAGGGACGACTTTCAATGCGTTGGACGAGAAGGAATCACTCCGGCCTGATGATAGCGCGAGTGTGATGGCAGCTGAACAGGACGATGATGTCTTCTCCGTCCGAGGCTCCCTCATTGCTGGATCCCGGATGGGCTCCGAGGTCGCCGCTCGTGTCTACCGCATCCAACTCGGTGATATGCCCCCACGCAGTGTTGCCCCCCAGCATGTCATCGTCGAGTCTGGGAACCGTTCAGTTACGGCGCCACAATCAGCTTCGATTGAGCAACAGCCCGTGACAGACGCGAAGATTGCTCTCGTTGGTGCTACGTCTGCGCCTAACGGTATGTATGGACAGAATCCCGACGAGAAGCTTCTCGAGGCGATGCAGTCGCAGAAAGACCGCTTCTTCCTCTTGAAATTGGAAGAGATGGTCATCGAGTTCGTACAGGATTCGAAGTGAGTTAATCCCTCGAGCGTCCCCGCCAAATATGGCAGATTTGCTGATGCCCGCTATATAAGAGAACCTTTCATGGATTTGCCTCCATCCAACTCTTTCTGCAGGATGTTGACACACAAGTTGGCTGATTACTATCACATGACACACTCTTTCGAGGCTGGCGCCGGTGCTGTCCGCATTTTCAGGACACCTTTCTGCAGGGTGCCGCCTTCACTGGCCAGCATAGCGCAGAGCGCCTCTGCTGCAAGTACCCCTCCGCCAATGGTCATGCCGAAGAAGATCATGCGACGTGGAGAGGAAGGGGAGTTCGGACCGGGAAGTGCTGGCCCCTCAAAGCCAACTTCGGAGACCGGAAGCGATTCCAAGGACAAGCAAGCAGCAAAAGAGAAGTAAGCTCAGCGTAGCATTGTCTTGCTGGTAGCAGAGAGCTAATGGGCGCACCAGAATGTCTCGAGAGGAGAGAGAGGAAGCTTACAACAAGGCACGCGAGAGGATATTCGGAGCCGCATCCACAGAGATCTCCACTCCAGGTACGGACAGACGCGCTCTAGCTCCGGTGTCTTGACAGTGTTGACAATTATACAGAGAACGACGATAGTACCGGCGTCTCTCGGGCCAGTTCTGTGTCGATGAGAGACAGGGTCAATGGTACAAAGAAGGCAAAGAAACGGAGAGATTCTGATACCTTCGACACCAGGTCCAACTACATCGCTTACGCCCCTGCGTACGGGCATCCTCAGCAGGCCACATGGGCTCAGCCTCATTACATGCCAGCAGGTGCCCAACCAAACGGCTCCGTACCACAACAATCGCCTTTCCCGCCTGCGGTTCCAAACATGTACGGTGTCCCAAACCAACAGTTCCCTCCTATGGTTCAGGGCACCGGTTATGGCCCGCCATACAACAATATGTCGAACGTAAGTCATGGCGGTCTCGTCCACCTGTGGGTTCTTGCCGGACATGCGTGTGGTATTCTGACAATGTACTTGACAGTATGCCCAACCTCCCGGGCCGCCGCGTTACCAACCTCCGGTGAATCAGATGCCCCCCGCCCCATACGGACCACCCATGCAGGGTCCGCCTCAACCGCAAAGCGGGTGGCAGCAGCCCCCCAGCTTCAACTCGAGCCCTTACCAATCTCGGGCCACGCCAGTGGCCCCGAATGGGATCCCCTACGCTTATGGTGCCCTCCCAGCCAACGTCAATCCCAGTGACCCAAAGAGCCAGCATCCCATCCCTGGGAGTTTCAACCGCCACGCGTTCAACCCCAAGACGCAGTCTTTTGTGCCCGGCAACGGCATGGGACCAATGCAGCCACCTCCTGGGCCGTATAGTGGCTATGGCCCACCCCAGCAGGGGAGCCCGCAGATCACGCCTCCTCACGTCCATTACCCGAGCTACCAGGCAGGTCCGCCGATGGGCCAGCATCCGTACGGCAATGCGAATGGCTACAACATGATGCGCCAGGGATCTAACAACTCCCTTCCTGCTTATCATGCCCCCCCGCCCAACGTGCAGCACCAGCCTCACGGCCCCCACGTCCCTCACCAGCTGCCTCCTCACCCAGCAGCCCAGGGACCACCGCACATGCCCACCAAGCCCTCTATGCCACTGGCCCACGGCCAACCATATAGCAATCTGCCAACGTATGGCAATCCTGCGACCTTGCCGCAGAAACCCACCACCTAGGAGTGTGTAGCATCGGATGGTGTTCACGGATGACAATTATCATGACGGCGTCTCGGAAGTTTCAGGAAGCATACAGGCGTTCAAGGAGGGTCTGCTGGTCTCGAGAAGGATCATCGTCATCATCATCATCATCATCATCATCATCATTTCACAAATTGCCAGCGTTCAGGGGCTCGTATTTCTCGACCTCGCCGACCAAAATGTTGCACTTGCTAGAAAGACTGATGATGGCTCTCTACTACTACTAGTGATACTACACATAGAACAACCCTAATGCGATACAGTTTTCATTTTCTCCAATGGGTGGTGGGTTGGGATGCATTTGCAATGCATGTTTTCACTGATCTCTTGTCACGCAATTAAGATCACTACCACGCCAAAGACTCGAAAACTATACATACCCATAGATTCAGTGCCGGAGAATTAGATTCCTTTTCCTCGATACCAAACGATCTAATCCCGCCTCTGAACGCCAAATCTTGGGTGATGTCACTTTTGGGGCTCCAAACAAAGCCGATGATCTCTCTCCGGGCCCATCCAATCCCCCGCTTGATCCCGCTGTCGGGAACCGGTATGACCTCGGGTCATCTCATTCCTGATGCTGCGTCCCTTGAACACGCCTCTAGGCCACCCGTAGTCCGGTCCACCGAGCACTTGCACAGAGGTATGGTGTGCATGTGGCTCCTGGAGTGTATGTACGTTGCCCGTCCGATCCCTTCTGGCTCGTCCTCAGGGGTCGGAGCCGATGACTAAACCCGCTGGAGACGGGAGACCTACTCGCCGTTCTCGCGCGGCTCACGGGGCTCCCTGGGCTCCCTGGGCTCCCTGGGCTGGCCGCCGCCCCTTCCGCCGCGGCCACCTCGCTTGCCGCCCCTGCCCCCGCGCTCGCCGCGCTCACCGCGCTCGCCCTTGCCGTCCTCGCCCTCCTTTGGGGGAGCGCCTTCCTTGTGCTCCATGGTGAGGGCGCTCGTGGCGAGGCGCTGCGACAGGTCGATCTGGGTGCGGATGGTGTTGGCCAGGTAGCTGACCATGAGGACGTCCTGGATGTGGTTGTTGAAGTCGTGCTCGATGGCCTCGGGGGCGACCTTGGGGGCCAGCGATAGGTTGTTCATCATGTACTGGCCCAGGGCCTGGTTGGGGTCGCGCTCCTCGTCGAGGATCTCGCCGACGTAGCCGGAGCTGCGCTCCAGTAAGTCCTCGGTCTGGGCGATGGCAGTGGCGAGGGCCTCGATGTCCGGGACGAGGGGCGCCTGGCGCGACTCGTTGTTGGCGGCGGCGGCGATGGCCTCGAGGGCGGCGCGATCTGCGTCGCCCTGGGACAGCTTGTGGGGCACCTCGATGAACAGGCACGACTCAGCCGCGCGGTCGGGGTTGACGGCGGCCGGGGCGGAGATGTAGGCGTGGGTCTCAATGTCCTTGCCCGGCTCGGTGGAGATGGTCAGGTGGACAGCAGGGTGGGGGAAGGTGCCCGTCTCCGGGGATGCGAAGAAGTTCTGGATGAGGGCGGAGAAGCTGTTGAGCTCGAGGCTGGTGGCGTACCAGCCCAGCAGGGTCTCGCGGGGGCTGGCCTTGAGGGACAGCTGCAGCATGGTGCGCTGGTACTCAACGTCGACCTCGACCTGCTCCTCATTCTCGACGTGGGGGATGGCGAAGGTGTTACGCACCTCAACCTCGGTGCCATCCTCGGACCGCACGCCAATCAGGGCGCCGATGACGCGGGGCTGGGGTGCGTCTGGCGAGGTGTCTTCTGGGGCAGTGTCGTCGCGGCGGATGGCATGGTCGAGGATGGAGAGGATTGCCTGGAGAGCAGGGGAAGAGAAGAGGTCAGAGGCTGGACCTGGACCGTAGCCGACATGGAAGTAGCGCGAGGAGGGAGCTTACTTGTGGCTGGATGTTGACTGTCATGGGGGAGATATTTGTGTTGAAGCCCGGGCCGGCAGGGGCAATAGGCCGGGCCAGGTGGAGGAACTCCTCTGAATCAAACGCCATGATGAAGATGCTGCTTCGGGGTCGGGGTCGTGGCCGCGTGATGGTGGTTTTTTTTTTTTTTTTTTTCGCGCGGGGGACCGAGGAAGGCAGGATGCGGTCGGGAGGACGGCGGGAGGCTGACGCTGAGGCTGAGGGGAGAGATGGTGTGTGTTGTCAAACCCCGCGGTGGTATGTGTAGGGACCTCGATCTTGACCTTGGTCCTGCTCCTGGTGTTGCATGCAAAATTCCGCCCGGTTTTGCTCTCACCTTTGATCCGTCGTGTCAAATTGTGGGGTCCTCGCTGGTTTGTGTGCGCTAATGGGAATGCCCAGACGGGGGAGGGGAACGGGGGGCCTAACTGGTGTTACAACTCCAGTACCTTTTCCAAAGGCGTGAAAGGTGCTGCAGGCCAAGTGCTGTGCAGGTAGACTGCCCGATAAGATAAGCATTTTATTTTCAACGAAACTACCTAACTTCTCAGTCGCTTGCGAGAGCCAGCGTTCAACCTTTCGATGAACTAACTCATAGTAATTTTTCACCATTTATTTTCAACACGTCCCTGGCCATCGCGGCACATTTTCTTGTTACTTCTCCACAAATCTACGCCTTAGTACCGGTGTCATGGCTCCAGGTGGCCGGGCAGGCTTCCGTGGCGGTTCAAGAGGTCGAGGGGCACCCAGAGGAGGCGGCAGGGGAAGAGGCAGGGGAGGAATATCCAGTGGAGGCAGAGGGGGGAGAGGGGCCAGGGGAGGCGCATCACAGCCGCGCGGTCCTAAGTTTGAGAGTGCGCGAGTGGAATACAGGTGAGAAAACCATACATTCCGTACTCCAGGGAAAGGCTAATGCAAGTGATAGTGACTCGGAAGACGAGTCTGGCCAGGAAAAGTCAGACATCGAGGAAGGCGATGAGGACGTTGAAGACGCCTCAGACGATGAGGAGCCCGGCAACACACCAGCTGCCCGGCCTTACGTGGCCCTCATCAAGAGCTTGACAGATGAGAGCTCCGCGCCTCGCGCCAAGAGGAGAAAGCTGGATCATGAAACAGCACAGCCAGAAGGACAGAAGCTCAAGGCCGAGGACGAACAGGTACATGCCGACACAGACAAAATTCAAGATGTCGATTTCGTGGAAGAGCCCGAGGACGCCCCAGAAGACACTGCCGCAGAAGACGCCTTCGACCAAGAGGACGAGGATGAGGACGAGGTGGTGGACAGTTCGGACCCCTTTCACAGCCATTTCAGTGCTCCTGATGAGGATGGCGTTGCGAGGAGGTTGGAGGCGATCGGAGAAGCGAAATGGGCGACGAAGAAGTTGGCGGTCAAGGGCACGAGAACAGTTCTCAGTGCACCGGACACGGGCGACAAGAACGACGAGCTCACTGCGCCGGCTCCGGTCTCAAGCGCGTCAGATCTGTACCTGAAGCACAAACTAGCCGATGCTATGAAGGAGAAGCGTAAACTCGATGGCCTCGAGCAGACTCTCGCACCGCACGTGTTTAGTTATCGGGACTTGCTTTTCTGTCAGAGGTCACTCAACAACGGCAAAAGCATCCGGCGGCTGGCCTGCCTTCATGCGCTCAACCATGTGTTCAAGACCCGGGACAGGGTAATTAAGAACAACGCCAAGCTTTCTCACCAAAAGAATGGTGAGGAGCTCGAACTCCGCGACCAGGGCTTCACTCGGCCCAAGGTCCTCATGATCCTCCCCACACGAGAATCGTGTTACAGGATGGTTGAGGCCATGACAGCCATCTGCCAGCCGGACACGCAGGAGAACAAGAAAAGATTCGAGGACTCATACCACGACAAAGAAGAACGGTTCTCAGGCGAGAAACCGCCTGATTTCAAGGACCTCTTCGCCGGCAATGACGACGACATGTTCCGCATTGGCATCAAATTCACTCGCAAGACAATCAAGTTCTTCGCGCAATTCTACAACTCAGACATCCTGTTCGCCAGCCCGCTAGGCCTGAGGATGGCCATCGGCTCTGAGGACGGCAAGAAGGTGGAACACGACTTCCTGTCTTCAATCGAGCTCGTGATTATGGACCAGGCCGATTCCCTCCTGATGCAGAACTGGGAGCATGTCGAGTACATCTTCGAGCACCTCAACCTGCAGCCCAAGGACGACCATGGGTTCGACGTCAGCCGTGTGCGCAGCTGGTACTTTGACGACCAGTCGCGGCACTACCGGCAGACGCTGATTTTCTCGCAGTTCAACACGCCAGAGTTGTCGAAGCTGTTCCGGGTGCACTGCCGCAACTGGGCCGGGAAGACGCGCATCGAGCCCGAGCACGCAGGTGTCCTCGGCGAGCTGGGCATCAAGGCGAGGCAGACCTTCTCTCGCATCGACCCGCCGTCGGTCGAGGGCGAGCCCGAGGCGCGATTCGACTACTTCACCAAGGCGATCGTGCCCACCCTTGTCAAGCGGGCCAAGGATGCCACCGGCACGCTCGTCTTCATCCCATCGTACCTGGACTTTGTGCGTGTGCGCAACTACTTCGCGACGAACCAGGCGGTGGAGACGCTGACTTTCGGCGCCATTTCCGAGTATGCCACGGTGCCCGAGGCTTCGCGGGCGCGGTCGCACTTCTTCGCCGGCCGGCACAAGGTGCTGCTTTACACGGAGAGGGCCCACCACTTCCGGCGGTACGTGCTCAAGGGCGTGCGCCGGGTGATCATGTACGGGCTGCCCGACAACCCGTTGTTCTACAAGGAGGTCACTGCGGCCAACCTGGCGAGGGCTGAGCAGGACCTGGTGATTGAGCCCGGGCAGGGCACAGTCCGGGCCATGTTCTCCAAGTACGATGTGTTGAAACTGGAGAGAATTGCTGGGTCGCAGAGGGTCGGTAAAATGATTCGCGAGAGAGGCGACACGTTTGACTTTGTGTAAGTTGGCCAATACTGCTCAGGCGGTCGTTCGTATGTAGATATACATGTAGTTCGCTCTAAGGCGAGGTGAGTCCTAGTATCTCGCACAGTGGCCCCTTCCCCGTCCCCTCCCCCCCCCGTGAGAAACCTCTAGATCAGACCCACGCGGTAATGGTATCATCAAGCCCATATCTTCTACATTTTATGTGCAGCCGTCATGCAGCATCATTCGCCTCTCAGTCCAATTCATCAGCCTCCCCCGCCTTCTGCCCCCGACCTCGCCCCCGGCCACTCGGCCCGTCGAGGTGGAATTTGTACAGGCTGTTCTCGAGGGCACGCTGTTTCTCGGCGCGGGCCAGGATGGCCTTGCGGTCGCGCTCCTTGATCTCGTCGACCAGCGCGCGGAACTCGTGCTCGCCGTCGTGCCGGTAAGCCGTGACCTTCTTGACGTTCATCTTGGTGATGTTCGAGCTGCTCCGGCCCAGCACCTCGTCGCGGGCCACGGTGGCCGCCGTCATGGCGAAGCGGATGTCGCGCTGGCCGTCCACCAGCTCCAGGATCGCGCTCGGCGCCTGGTCGTGTCTGTCCTTGGGCTCGGTCCGCAGCACGCGCGTGTAGCCGCCCGGCCGGGTCAGGTAGCGCTCGCGGAGCTCTCCGAAGAGCTTGGGCAGGAGGGCGTCGGGTGTCTGTGTGGCGGAAGGCGTATGCGTGCCCCGGTCAGCTTTCGGTGTGTTTTTTCATCACTGCCATTGTGTTCCTGCCTTCCCTTCATCTGTCCAGTCACCCGCCAAGGGAGAGGCGGGTTGGGCACGAGTGTTCGGGGGAACGTACGTAGAGAATGCTCTGTGCCTCCCGCCTCGACGTCTCGTTATTCCTCTTTGCAAGAGTGATGAGCTTATCCGCCATGCGCTGTGCCTCCTTGGCCTTCGGCCATGTTGTTTGTATCGACTCTTGCTTGACCAGGGAGGTGACCAGGTTGCGGAGGAGGGCTTGTCGGTGGGACGACTTGCGGCCGAGGGTCCGGAATTTCATGTGGCCGCCTGCCATCTTCGCGGGGTGGCTGGAGGGATTGCTCCCTCACGATCGATCTGTGGTTTCCACGCTGGCCCTCGGCACCTGTGGCTGCGGTAGGAGCTATGGGGTTGCAGTCGTTGCAGGGCGTCGCAGGGCGTGGCAGGGCGGTTCGACGTCGGATGAGTAGGTCGGAAACGCGAATTGTCGTTGTCTGCACCGATTCGATGATACCAACACGGAAGGCGGTCGCGAATTTTCTGGACTGGCGCGCAGCGGCGGGAGCTGCAGGTGGCCTGGATCAACGGTCGCCGTGTACCGCAGCATCAAGTGCACCACGTCTTCGAATCAAGACTTACTGTCCTGACGAGTTACTTAATAACGCGTTGTAGGATAGTATTTGCATTGGTCAATGATCTCAGAAATTGCCTCACCGTCAATTATCTCCCTAATTGCAATTTTGTTCAATTAAAAGCAATGCAGTGGTTTGAATGTACTTGCAGCTTGCGTATCCTCTCCTGCCACTGCAACTTGTCGGTCCACGACTGACCTCATCCCCCTGGAAGTGCTCTTCAGGGAATCCGACCCTCGGCGGATCCAACACAGCTCTCGAGCTTTGCATCACCGCACCCCAAAACCCTGCCTAGGCAATTCCTGTTTCCTCGACCTTGCCAATTGGCCTGAAGTTCACTCAAATACATCTGTGACTTGGTAACGACGCGGCACGAGCAACACCACCCGCCATGGGCTTCACCACCGGCTTCGTAAGTGTATGACTCGGCTTGTCGATGCAGGACAACTCTTCTAACTGGATTCCAACACATCTAGACCGGCGGTGTGACCCTCGTCCTCGGCATATCCTACCTCAGCCTCCAAGCACACCGGCGCATCCGCGAGCGCCAAGCCGAGACCCTCCGCGCAAACACCTACATCCTCAACTCCCTCTCGTACATCCCCGCCACCGCGCCGCCGCCGAAGACCCTGGCCGAGGAGCTGGCCCTGCTGGAGCAGCAGCAGGAGCTCCTGGCGCGCGCCGAGGAGAAGCGCAGGAACCTGTCCGGGCGGAACGAGGGCTTCTTCGACAAGGCAAAGGACCGTTGGAACGCCGAGATCGAAGGCGCCGTGCGGTGGGCCACCAACAAGGACTGGACTGCCGCGCGCGAGGACGCAGAGGTCGCGGCCTCGAGGCTCTGGGCGCGTGCGACTGGCGGCGAGGCGCCCTCCGATTCAGCCCGACGGGCCGCCGCCGTCGCGAAGGGCGCGGCCGCGCAGAAGGCGGCCGAGGCCAAGGAGGCCGCGGAGAGCTTCTGGGAGCGGGGGCTCAACAAGAGCAAGGAGATTGCCAGCCAGGCCAAGTCCAGCATTGTGAGGGCCGAGGAGAAGGCGCAGGAGGTGGTCAGGGGTGCGGCGAAGAAGGCTGCCGAGACCGACGTCGAGAAGGTGCTGCAGCAGCGGTATGAGTGGAAACCGGACGAGTCGTTCAGCAAGACGCCCGAGGAGCTTCTCGCGGAGAGGTACCGGCCGATGGCGGAGCAGGACAACACCAAGTTGAGAGGCGTCTAGGTGGGCTGTATGGTCGAGACAATATTGAAGACATCGCCGATACCACTCACAAAAATATCACGCATCCACTTGTGTCACTACAATACAGATACCTGGGGGTTGTATCGTCTACCTTATCATACACAGCGCCTTTTGTCGCTCACCGGCGAGGCTGAAGCAGAAACATGGGAGTATCTTCCGTACCACCACCAGAAAGAACCACGCAACATGACGAAACATAATAAATCACGCTTACTTCAAAGCGACAGGCTGCTGTAAAGCTCCTTTTGAAAAGTAAGCCGTGCTGCAAATGGGAGTGAAGCATTCGGTGGGTCAGGGGCTCTTGAGGGTATCATAACCTTGGCGGCCGCGTCAGCAGTACGACCGTACTCTTGCGTCCTTGAAAGTGTACCACCACCAGTCTCAATCAAAGCTGATGTATTTCCCACATGCTCTGGTCCATGCTCTGCTCATTCAAACTGCTAGACATTCACCTGCTCTTCGCTGTGGTCACCTACGACTGTAGCCACCTACGACTATGATCACTACTCATGCATATAGCAGCTGTAAGTGTTACTGATATGGATGTCTTTTTCATTCAAGAACATAATGGCTACCTGATGGTATAGGCAACGCCAACTCCAAGGAATGCCCGGAACGCCCTCTGCACTATTACTATGCTGATAGATCAAGCCCAAACCAAAAGGCGGGAAAGCCGGCACCGGACCTATTGAAAACAAAACGTCTTCCCAGAACCCAAGATCGATAAGGACTGTGGTATGCCAATGTACAATAGCCGTCCCCGGAGCCATGTCGGGCTCGGTTCTAAATCATCATCAGCCATCATGACCGGCCATGGGCCTGGCCGTGCACGTCCTCGGAGACAATACACCTGCTCTCCAACCACTTGGCAAAACGGACAACGGGGGCGTCCACGGAGCGCCAGAACAGGTCGGCGGCCCAGACGACGCTGGGGACGACGAAGACGGCGGCGAGCGTGAAGCCGGCGTTGTAGCGCCAGCCCTCGATCCCGGTGACGCCCCAGGCCCAGCGCTCGGTGGCGTAGCCGATGGTGTGGATGACGGGGCCGTGCATGAGGTAGATGGCGTAGCTGATGCGGCCCAGGTACTGCACGACGGGGTACATGAAGACGCGCTGCCACGAGGGCAGGTGGCCGACGCACAGCACGAACAGCATGGCGCCCACGCACTGCCAGTACCGGTACTTGTCCGAGAAGAACTCCGGGATCAGCGACGACAGGTACCGCCACCCGGGGGTCTTGGCGCCGTGCACGTCCGGCTGCGACATGAGGTACAGCGCCGCCACCGAGAGCGCCATCCACGCCGCCTTCTTGAGCGTCCGGCCGGGCGCGGCCGACGCCGGGCGGCCCGTGCCGACGAGGTCGAAGGGCTTGGGCTCCGTGACGGGGAGCGACTGGTGAGGGGAGCCACCGGATGACGCGGCGGCGGCGGCGGCCGAGGCGTTGGACACGGGGTCGCTGTGGGCGCCGCGGATGACGTCCAGCTCGGCGAAGAGCATGCCAGCGAAGAAGAGCACCATCTCCCAGCGGTCGTTGCGGTACGAGAACCACACGACCAGGGAGAGGAAGGCGAAGCGCAGCCACGTGCGCAGGCGGGCCAGGCCGACCATGGTCAGGAAGAGCATCATGCTGGCGCGGAACTCGACGGGGATGGTCCACAGGTGCACGTCGTAGTAGGTGCTGCCCCCGAACGGCTCCCAGCCCCAGATATGGACAAAGTTAAACATGTTCCACCCCCAATCGGAGAGCTGCTCCGACAGCGTGGCCTTGAGGTCCGGCGCCGTCTCCTGCACGTTCTTCATGAAGGTGCTGTCCCGCGAGAAGTCCCTCGTCCACTCGTACGCCCCGAGCCGCAGCAGCACGACGATCATGAAGGTCGAGATGGCCGTGGGGAGGAAGAGGCGCAGCGCCCGCCGGAAGACGAAGCTGGACATGGTCGTCGCGAAGCTGTCCCACTTCTGCTGCCGCGCCAGCTTCACGGGCTTCAGCGACAGCGCGTACCCCGACACCACGAAGAAGATTGCCACCTGCGGGGGCCCGGCGTACAGGAGCCGGACGAACGGCAGCTTGAACAGGTTGTAGTTGTGCTCCTCGAAGCCCCACCCCTCGGCGATGATGAAGCAGGTGTAGAGGTAGTGGCACAGGAACACGTTGAAGGCCGCCACACCACGCATGCCGTCGAGGTAGGCCGTCGGCCCGAGCTTGTCGGACGCGTGCTTCCTCTCATGACTTAACCTGCTCTGCACAAAGGAGGGCAGGAGGAAGAAGCCTATGCGGCGCAGGAGCGCCAGGTATGCGGACATTGGGGGTGGCCGTTGCGGGATCGGTATTGATGATAATAACGTCGACTTGGCTCTGTTGGCCCATGCCGCGGCGGCTGGGAACCTGGTTTCGTTGTCTGCCTTGCCGGCGTCGCTGTCGACGTCGGACAGGTTCTTCTCGTCCAGCAGGTTTATGCTCTCCTCGTATGAGAGGGAATGTTTCGACAAGGCATGGCCGTTCATTGTCCAGCAATGCGAGGTTCCCAGTATATACCTCAAAGATCACGAAACAGGAACGGCAAAGCGCAAAGTCTAACAAGGGGTATGTATAAGTACGACGGGCAACTTGGTGCGTCTTGAATATAAAAGATCCTGCCTGAGGACAAAGGATGAAATTCACGAAAAGGACATGAAGGAGTCTTATTTGTCGTCCCTTGGCAGACGCGAACGCAACAGAGAGGTAAGTTTGGTTGATGATCTCAGGAGGGAAGAGAGAGCAAAACACTCGTGCTGGTCTCGGTGGATGAGAGGAGGTATCGCCTCTCTCGGTTCTGGGCCGATTACCACCAAATAATAGCTCTTCGGACGGGTAGTAGTCTCAAACGAGAGGAGAAGCGGCCAAGGAACGGGGGTATGTGGACCAGGTAGGAGTCAGCGAGGCCCTTGCGAGTGGGCGTGGTGAGAGATCGGGCTTGAGGGAGAAGCTTGGCCATTGGCGGCCGGGACCCTTCCCAGATTGTTTCAAGTCAATGGGTGATAGATATAGCCGCACCGAATCGGAGGCCCAGCCAAGTTTCAATGCCAACTTCTGAGGCAGGCGCTGGCGCTGTGGGTCGGGCAATAAGCATATAACCGGCCACAGTGCAGGCAGGGCGACTGTCAGCTTGAAATGGCATCGACATAAACTGTGGGCGGCTGCTATGTTGATCTGCACCCACCCTGTCGCTCAGGCTGCTCATGACGTTGGGATAGGCCATTGCACAATCTGTAAGGAGTTGATCAACTTCTATCACCTTGTGGTCCAGGATTCTAGTTTCGGTTTGAGTCGACGGTGGAGATGAACTGATGGTTACTACCGCGGTCGGTGTGCATTAATCTTGGGCATATGGTGGTTGACTCGCCGCGAGAAGGGGGAAAATCCAACAATATACTTTCGCGTGACAAGGGGCTTCAGCTTCAAACTCTAGAACTTGCACCTCCACTCTCCCTAATGCTCTCTGCGCTCGCCTTAAAATAGGCACCTCTGAAGCCAGAGATGATTCCTCGTGGTCAGAATACCATCGTCAAGCTTTGGCAAGGCTGACCGAAGGAGCTCCTGGCCCTCGCACACCTCGGCCGGTTTGAGGCTCTCAGGCCACTCGACAGGGTTGTGTCTTGGCTTTCGGGTGCCGATCCCACACATGGCCCAATGGCGTGCCAGGGACAGCCCCACCTCCTGACAGCAGACTTGTTCCAGATCTGGGGATTGCCCACTGCGGTCGGTCTTGGACTGTTTTGGAAAACGAGCTAGCCGGGCGTGGGAAAGGATGAGAAGGCTAATTATGAGCTCTCGCAGCCTATGCGACAAAAAAAGACGAGGAAGTGCCTGAGTCGTATGGGCCTAAGGTTTCGCCTGAAGTCGAGTGGTGTGTATGCCCACCACGACCACTTGCGATATTTGTAAACAGCCAGGACTGTCGACTGTCACGATCTTTGGAAAGCCGGGAACAGGCAAGAAGAAATCGGCTGATGCCCGAAAGAATTTCTCACTCAAACCAATTATATTGACTTTTCCGATGTTGAGATCCCGTCCGTACATAGTAAAGTTTTGCAACACCGAATCCCATCCCTGGGTCCTGTAAAAGAACGCCCGAACTCCTGCTCAAGCAGCACCCTTCATCCCAAGTCTCATTAGCATTAGTTGGACAACCAGTCCAAAAACTCCGGCGTGAAGTAGCTGATAACTATCGTCGCTCCTGCTCTCAGGATGCCCTCGGTTGATTCGAATGCCATGGTCTTGAGGTCAAAGACGCCGGCCTTGGCAGCAGCATGAATCATGGCAAACTCGCCGCTGACTTGGTAGGCGGCAATGGGCAGGTCTTTTCCGAGCTCCTTGGCGTCGGAGATGATGTCCAGGTACTGGCTCGCCGGCTTGACCATAATCACGTCGGCGCCTTCACCAATGTCACGCACGATTGCGCGACGAGCGAGACCGCGGCCTCCCGGTGGTAGTTGGTAGCACTTCCTGTCGCCAAAGGACGGGCATGAACCAGCGGCGTCGCGGAAGGGACCGTAAAGACAGCCGGAGAACTTGGCAGCATAGGACATCAGCAGTGTCTTGTGCGCGATTCCCTCCTCAATGAGTTTCAACTTGATGGCGCGGATCCGGCCGTCGTTCATGTCGGACGGCGCGACACAGTGGGCGCCTGCCTGGGCATAGGCAATGGCGACATCGGATATGCGATCCACCGAGAGCTGGTTGTTGAGGCTGCCGTCGTCCCTGAGGATACCGCAGTGGCCATGAGAAGTGTACTCGCAGAGGCAGACATCTGCTGTGATGTATAACTGAGGGAAGCGCTGTCGGAGAAGACGGATGCTGCTGATGACGGGACCCTTGGGGTCGTCTGCGGCAGTGCCAAGAGCGTCTTTGGTTCCAGGATTGAGGGGCACACCAAAAAGCATGACGGCGCGCAGGCCCTTGCGGACCAGGGGCTCAAGGAGGGGAATGAGCTTGTTGATGCCGCGGCGGTATTGATTCGGCAGAGATGGGATGAGGACTTCTTCGTCGTCTTGGTCGGAGACGAAGAGAGGGTAGATGAGCATAGACTGCGATATCCACTGTCAGCCTGGAGTCGAGTATAGGGGTGTGTGTAGGCAGGAGAAGAGCACAAACCTTTGTGAGCTGCCTCTCTGCTTGCCACGAACGCGCGAGGGCATGGCTGTAGCCTCCGTGGAGCTGGCTGGAGATGTCCCCAGAGATGCTCACGCTGGTGGCGGCAGTGCTGGTGTAGGACATGGCACGAGAGACGTGGGACGCCCGGGATGCCATGCCATCCATGGTGGAAGCGGCGGATGTCATGGAAGCATCCTCGCCGTTGTTGCGGGCGTTGTTGGCTGCTGACCGTATCGAGAGGTCCTGGACGAGGCTGGAGAAGGACATGTTGTCTGTCGGGATCGGTCGTAAGTCGACGGGGTCGACTCGGCGGTCAATCGCAGGATGGTTGGCGGGGTGGGTGTTCAGGGATGGATGTGCGCGAATAGAGAGGACGTAGACGGCGAGGAGTCGACGTCGGCTAAGGATGCACCTAGGGATATATGTACGGAGTGTGCGGAGTGTGCGGAGGGGCAAGCTTGGGAGGGGAGGACGGAGATTTGAGGTGGCGAAGGAGGAGCGGCTGGGTATGTTCGGAAGCCGTCGCACAAAAAATTGGGGACGGTAAGCGACGCCGAGGATGTAATCGCAAATCCCTTGCGTCTGCAGGCGCCGGCTAATGGCGTGTCCAATTGGATGCGGCCTGATTGAATTGGGTTGTTCGTGAGCACGGGATTGAATCCAGCAGGCGGCGTTGGCCGCTTCTCGGTGCTCGGCTTGGGGAGATGAGGGAGGGCCTGAACAGTATGTAACATTGAGCGGGGAGGTCGAGAAAGGTAGCAACACACACCGCAGCGGCGACGGCCTCGGGCTGCTGCCGGCAAGCCTGCAAGCCTGGGAGAGCGGCGCCCCACTAGCCAACGATCGCAGGCCAATCACAGCTCGTCCATCTCCAATATGCCTGCTCTTGTCAGGCCCGCGGTCGGTCGAGTGCCAATTTCCGCCCAGAAAGCACGTAAGCTGAACCGACGACAAGCCTCTCCTTTTGCCTGCATTATGTGCTTGATTTACTTGTCCTGGGACCCCTCAAATGCATTATAGCTGTCTACATGTTTCTAAAATTCCTTGGACACCCTGTCTGTCACTTGTGTGATGAGTGGACTCGCCAGTCGGTGTTGTCTTGACACCGGCAGAGAATGCTCGCCAATGTACACACGTACGAGGAGCTGCTCTTAAGGGCATCTAACTCAACAGCCTCTCCGAGGGCCAGATGCAGAACTTCAATCGAGCCAGTGGCCCTCCATGATTTCCTGCCTTGAATGGTCGGTCTTTTCGCCCTGCACCATATGCCAGTGCATTCCAGAGGGATTATGATAGCGTGCGGTCCTGCAGAGACCACCTTGGTGCAGTCATCGTGATGGAAGTTCGTCGACTAAGACTTGCTGGTGGTCAGTTCGCTTGTGAATGGAGGGCCCCTCATCGCAAGGTGTCGTATCGAGCTCTGTCTTGGTCGCTTGTGCAAGTGTTGTGTTTGAAGAGAATGAATACTGACACTAGAAGTCATCGAACAGCCGTAACCTTCAAATTGCTTGTCCTGTTTCTAGTGTCCATTAGGTCGAGCCTTGGGCTGGTGGTCGGGTAGAAGAGAAATAAGAGGTGACAACCCATTTCGGGACATGAAGAGACACGTTTGTGTTTGACGATGCGTTGGTTGAACCGTTTCCAGTACGGAAGGCCGGTGGCCTGTCGAGGAGGAAGGCACTCCATACGGCCGCTCCTTCCGCCGTTGCCAGATTCTCCTTTTCTTAGCCTCAGCACTGGGGCGAGGAACGTAATGCTCCGTTGCCAAATCGATTCTCTGATGTGTTAATTCCAGATTTTCCTTTCCTGGCTGGGTCGCATTTTCGGTCAACCCTATCTGGGCTCACCATATCCAGCAGACAAACTCAGGAACCTCCCACCTGCCTTTCTGACGAGCTTCCCTCAAGGCACCCAAAAAAAACCTCGACTTGACGCGTTCACCCTGCTTTCCTCACTTCAGCGTCCGCATGTTGCGTGGCGACGCGCCTCCAACCAAACGAGCTTAGCCACTTCAAGTGAGCCTCGAGGTTCCCCTCGATTGTCGACCGCGTACTGGCCATCGGGTTTGCGAGGTGGCGCCTTGTAGGCTTTGGATTGGGAGACTCGTCGTTGGGGCAACAAGAATCAGTTCGGTCAGGTCTGGGTCTGGGCTTGACCAACACTTCCCTTCTCTCTGTTTTTGGATCCATCATTCCGCCCAACCCATGCTCCTATTCGTTCTTTCGTCACTCCCTCATTGAAATCGCCTGCACCATCTCCATCGCTGTTTTTTTTTAATGGCACTGGCTGCCATAACGCAAGCAACCATGTCTACCAACAGCAGCAAGTGGAAGAAAGCTCTGCTTCCTTCCCTAGGAAACCGTCGCAGGGGGCGTGAACCCACCAGCCGCGTCCCTACTTCCAGAACAGGTGCGTCTTTGATTCAAACCAGTTCTTCGGGGCTCCACGTTCGATACCTGTACCTGTCTAACAAGCCACAAGTCTCCGAAATCAGTGTCACGGCTGCTACACTGCAGAGCGCGGAAGGGCGGTCTCCTGACATCGCCGCTGACGACGTTGACGAGGGAGTCATCAGTGCTTTGTTAGAGACTACAAATGAGGCTGAGAACGAGAGCCAATCTGCCACCACTAGAAAGGTAAGACCAGGGACATTTCCCACCCTCTGGGACGGAGAATGCATTTCTAAATCAAACGACGTACAGACCAGAGGCATCATTCGCAGCCAGACCCTGGACGCCATGCCGTGTGCAGAGAAATCAAGTATCATTGGTTCCCTCGCTAGAGCTCACAGGAAGGTCACCAAGCTTGCCACTCCGCCCCGCAGATCATCGAAGCGCAGCAACCAAAGCGTGACCGTTGACTTCTCAAAATCATCGCCAAAGCGAAGCGCAGATGGTCTTGTCCGCCCTCTGCCGAAGTTCCGTTCGTCCACTTTCCTTGGTCGAGAGACCCGCCGAATTCTGCAGTCACCATCTTTGTCTCCCAGCAAGCATTCAGCTCGACATGGTGGCAAGCGCACAATTCGGAAGAGTGCAAGTCATGCCGACAATACCAAAGCCCCGCTGGCATCCGGCCTCACTTCATCCGATGATCTGAACGGAAAAGCCACCGACACGACTGGACCTGCGGCCATCCCAAAGATATCTCGGCTCAAAAAGAACAAAGTCTTTGCCAAGCTTGCAACTGCCCTGTCGGACCATTTCAATAAGCACGACGCCCAAAAAGGTGGGAAGCTCAGTGACGACGCCACTGAAGTGGTGTCTTTGGCCAGCAACGCGGCCACCGAGCCTATGCTCCACGGCTTTCCACAGGATAGGTTGACACTGCCTCAGCTTGCTCTCTCTGATACAGAAGCGTCCTCCACGTCTAATCACCGCTGTTCCACCGAGGATGGTAGTCTAGAATGTCTCAAAGGTAATTGGCCTGCCGCGAAAGCCCGGACGGCGCCTACGACGACTCAGAAACGGCTCACCATGGTGGAGGGCAGTCCACCCACGGAGGACCCCTTCTCGGAGGGATTCCCTGGACGGAACTCAACTGAGTTCGAGGCTCGTTTGAAGACTATACGGACGTTTGGAGATGCTAGCGGACACGGTCCTGTTGCTTCGCTGACTGACCCCTTTCTGACGGAGGCAATTATGGATACCAGCGACAACTCTATCTTGAAGACGCCTCCCATCGGTAGCTCTACGCCTAGAACTCGAGTCCAAGCTTTGGTTACTGTCCAGATCTCTACCGAGGATATCCAGGCCGGGCGAGGTGCTCAGAATGAAGGGGCAATCATTTGTCCTGATGCAGAACCCACAAGTCCCGCCAAACGACGCAAATTTGCTGTCATGTGTGACAGTCCAACCAAGGTCAACACTCCATCGATGCCAAGTCAGAAAGATATTGGCTGCGGCTCTCCGTCAAAGGCTCGTGGCAGTTCTGATTCGACCAGGCTGAGTTCCTTCCCTCCAGGGTCCACTATTCGCCATGTGCCACGTTCAATCGGTCGTCTCACTGCACTACCAGATCTAGCAGCGTCAGCAGCGGCTCGGCGAAAGTCCCCGAAAGTCGGACGAAAGAAGCACCCGTCACCTAGCAAGCGAGACCTTGACCTTTATGGAAAGGTCATGGAGGAGACTGTGGGCTTCGGCGTATTGAGAGACACGGACGAGTTGGCCCTGAGCTTCACTTCTTGTGCGGGTACCAGCAGCCCTGCTCTGACGCCGCGCGACAAGAACAGCCTTCTTCGAGGCTTGAGCGATAGCCACTGCGAATTGGACAAGGGGTTCGCGGTGGGAGGGCCTACTGCTGTCTTGAGGACGAAGTCTCGGAGCCGCATCCCGCAGCCAGTGAGCCAAGGTGCCCGATCCCGCACGGAGACAGCTTTCGCCCGGGACTTTGCGCCTGCCAACCACGGCGACTCTACCACCGAAGATGAGTTGCAGTGGAACTCGTCCACCTATCTTGTGGGCCGTGGACGCGATCACCAGTGCCACTGTTGTGACAGCATGTCGGAAGCCCTGTAATGCCCTGTACCCAGTACCGACCCAAACCTGCCCTGCCGTGCAGAGCTCCGACGCAGAAGGGACTAGCAAGGTCATGCTGAAGACCGCCAGGCAGCAGGTAAAGTATCGGCAGCATGGCTTTCAGAACTCCTGGCTTGGTCGTTAGGACGAAGGAAACTAATCAATCCGTTCTTCAATTTCGGGAGTAAAGGTGTTTCTGGACATCCCGGGAGCATGGTACTCCAGTGTATGTTCATAGAATGGTGATAGAGAGCTTGAACGAGAAGTATGTATGGATGTTTTCAGGTGCCCACGGACATCCCAATAGAGATAATACCAAGTTCTCGCCACGTGGATGCCATGAAAATGGCAATACGGTTTACATAATATTCCCCGTTATATTGTGCCTTGAATTCAGATCTGCGAACGAAGCAGGGACGCAATGGTGTGATGATATCTGCATTTACATATCTATCGTATATGGGTATCGTATCGTATCAAGCGCTCGCTCCAGTTCCATTTTGTCCACTTCGCCTACTCGGACCAAAACAAGGCTCAGATTCGTCAAAACAATATCGTACAAAGCGGTCGACAATAACTCAAAACGTTCCAGACATTGGCGCCTCATATCTCCTTCTGATCGAGGCCGAATCTAGTAGCGGTGGCTACCGCGACCATCGGTGCCGTGCATACGGCGAGTGCCAGCAGCCTACCAGACATGCAAAGTTAGTGGACAGTGTCACGGACAGTACCTAGGCTACAGCATATGATGATCATTAAGCGAAGCCCGGATTAGAGGCAGCGTACCTTGACGGCGGGGTTCCGGGTCAGAGTGCCCTTGAGCTTCTTGAGGCCACCGGCGATCTTGTCGCCCAGGGTGGCGTGGCGCTTCTGGTGGTGGACCTTACGGCGGAAGAGGCCGCGGCGCTGGGTGGTGGTGTGCGAGGCGTACTTGCGTGCCATTTTGTTGTTGTTGTTGGGGTGGTGGTTGTTGTTTTGTTTGGTGGTGGGACTTGTGGGTTTGATTGGGCTGACCGAGGTGTAGACTTCGGAGGTGGGAATCCTTCTTGGGCTTGAGCGCCTTCTGTGGTGGATGGTGTGCTTGTGGTTGATGAGCATTGGGATATGGAGTATTTCAGAGACGTGTGGATGGTTGTGGGGAAGGCATGGCGTTGCTTATATACTTGGTCCGCCCGACACTGTTGACCTGTGTTATACCTGCTTTCCGGGTGTTCTTTCATCATCGGTCACAAAGGCGCAGGTGCGCCAGCGCACACGTGCGGTGATGCCATTCCGGGAGTGATGTCAGTGCTGTAGATCTGGCCTGGAACTACAGATCAGCAGCCGGGGTGGGTGTGTTGCGCTTTGTTGCTCCTACACTACTACTCCCCAGCACGTAAACAAGGGTCCATCTGTGAGACCACTGCCCGTGTGAGAGTTGTAGACTTGATTCCCGGAACGCGATTATCGTCTAATGTTCTGTATTACGCACACACCAGTAGCAGAGGCGCACAAGCGCTAGGAGAATTTCCCTTGATGGCGGGTTGAGAATCAGGTTTTCCGGGTGTGGCCAGCCGATCACCCTGGAGGGCGAACCTGTGGCTTGCGACGTCATAGCCGGGGTGCCTCACAGACGGTGTAATACGTGATTGGTCGACTGAGCTGGTTAAAGTGGCCCACAGGACCCTGAATCCCGTGGCTGGACAGCTGGAGTGCCCCAATGGTCAGGAGGGTGTGGCTGTTGATGTCACCCTCTTGAACGCGGATCCCATAATTCCCTGTTTGAGACGGGTGTTCACGCACAGCATTTCCTCTTCCAGATATGCGAGGACATCGAGGGGGATCGGTGGCAGAGGCTCATGATGGCCGGTCCGGCATCCGGTTGCGCATGATGTCGTCGCCCTGCCGGGAGGTCTAAAGGGATCTGCACACACGCATGCCCGGGGCACACGTCGTTGCCCTGCACAATAGCGTTGGATGTCGGCTATTAGTGCATTGCGAACTGGGACACAGAAGCGCGTCAGCCGGCGTTGAGATGACGGAACGACAGCTCCAGCGTGACCGCGGTTGTCCTGTGGCTGGAGACACTTTGCATATTTGCGCCACACCTGCAAGTTCAAGACCCTTGGGAAGGGCAATAACAAAACTGTTCCCCTGCAGTCTGCCTTCTTCTGATACCTACTTCGCCCATCGAGTTGAGGAGCTGGTAATCTTGGCAGCGCTAGTCGCCCGGTACGGTTGTCGGATCTTCTTGTGTTGTGTAGGTGCCACGACTTCCATACCATGGCGAATAAGAGAGAATCAATTATCCTCATTCATACACCCGTACATCTCAGGACAACTGATTGCCACTTGAAGTGATAGATAAGTTTTATCATCGGTCATTATATTTTGGGATCCGGTATCACTGGAGTACGTCTTGGTGGGCATGGCGATGGGCATTAGGCGATGTGCCGATGTACCTTCATCCCTCCATTTCTATAGGCGCGACCGTCAGCTTTCTTCTAAGAACTTCGTCCCCAAAAAGCTGTACGTGCCCGGTCTCTATCACTGTTGGGCCGCTGATCCGGTAGGTTGCGGCTGTCACCAGCACAAGACGTATGTAAGGATTTATTACAGTCCCTGGGAAATGTTGCTTCACGTATGCGTCGACAAGACATTGTGTCGTTTCTGTGCAGCGAAGATGACTCGCAGAGTTGGGAAGGATAATTGACATGGCAAAGCTTGTCTAGAGGAACTCAGGCTTGTCTCGGCCAGCCCCAGACTGAATCTCCGCGTTTCCGCAGGGGAAGCGAAGAGAGCGACGCCTAGATGCTAGTACCACTTGACCTGGTTGGGCTGACAGGCTGATCACCACATTTTGGTGTTCTGTGCTTGGCGAGACCCCACACATGCTTCACCAGGGACCTGACCTCTGAGGCCAAGTTTTAGTGGGTGCACAGGGCACTTGTGGTCTAGACAGTCACTGAATCAGTCCTTGGACAAGACATCCTCAGACAGAATCCACAAACCCACACAAAACCCGGATCTTCGATCGCAGCATTGGTGGAGGTGGACCGCTTGCCAGTGGGGTCTGTATAAGGCTGACAAACCTTATACTATGGTGTGCAATGAGACGGCTAGGCTGCAGTGCAAGGCATCTGCACATTGTGGGACGATGCTCCGATGTCGTGCATCCCGACTGAGTCGAACGCGGTCCGCGGCCGTCAAGCAGACGTGTAGACTACGTCCTACACAATGTCGGTCGACGGAGCGGTCCTCAAACAAACTCCGGAACGGCCCCACTTCCAGGCTGTTGAGGTAGATTACCAGGAACAGCGTCTGAGTGCCCCCTGAATCCCGACATCACAGCCGCGCCTGGCATTCCCCATTTGATGTTGCCCAAGCCAACCTGGCACCCAATCTGTCTCGAGACGTTCTCTTGTGATTTTCTCCCCCTTCGAATCTGGAGGGCGCATGACTGTAGCCCCTATTTTCGTGCAGAGACTAAATGCACAGGCATGAAACTGGCTTGCGCGTAGGCTCAACTCTGTCTGATTCAGCCTCTTAAGCGTACTCTAACCTTGGATGGTCTGGCAAATGACAAGGTAATGCCGGCTCAGCGCACTTGGATCGTATGGTATCCCCAACCGTGGATCTCGCGAACCATGGATCACGTACGCAGGCACCTGGACATCCCGTCGTTGATCATTCCAGGCCCAGGGTGTCGGTTGCCTTTGGGATCCGCAGATTGACAACCTCAAACCATCATCATGCCCTTTTGGACATATCAAACGATGCAGACAACGGTCAAACAAGACTCAGCCCTATGCAACATCACGAAGGCCGTCGTCCTCATCACCACCTCACCCGCAAAGGGGTTATTGATTGGCCCGGGCTCTCGGTCCCTTGGGCGGCTCTCGCATCGTAATTGTAATTGCCTCGTCACCACCAAGCCCACACCCCACGCCGGACAATACGGGTTAGCTAAATTATTAGTAGCACTCGGCGGATTCGTTCCCACCCCGTTCCCGGGAGATCAATGGTGCCAAACTATATCTCTGACACACGGACCCTCTTGTCGATCAGAAAAGTATATCCCCGGGCGCTGAAAAAAGAGCCCAGCTCCGCGGTCCCGGGCGCAGTGTTCCGCGACCGCGAAGCCGAACGCCGGACCTGACTCGCTGCGGTGCGCGCGCGGGAGGTGCCCTGTTTCTCGCCGTTGCTTGGCCCTCATCGACGACTCATCATCCATGGGTTGCTTGCCTGGAAAACCGACGGCTGCTTTTCATCCCAAGTCGGGGCATTATGCCAGCAACCCCAGCCGGGCGGAATAAGGGGGCACGCCATGGTTCAGACCAATGGCCGGGGCCGACGGGGCCAGAGTTATGTATAGATGTTGCAGCCATCCCGGTAATGGCCGTCTGCTGGTGCTACGCCGGGTCGAGCCTTACAGTGGACGGTGCCAAAAAGTCAAGTGATGGTCCTGCATACCCGGCCTTGGCCCTCCCTATTAGCTGAAGTATGCGATATAGCGCTGGGATCTCGGATGTATATGCAGCGCGGTGGATACCGCCCGCCGGGACAACACAACAGCGGTGCCCCCTTGTCGTTGCACAGGCTCTGTTGGATGGCAGGGGAGAGTCATGAACCATACATATCATATACGTGACGGCTCTACGTGGCGCGAGGCTCGGCTCCGCTACTTTCTGTTCTGCCACTCGAAGCTGTCACTGGGTTCCCGCAAACCACCAAATATCGGGGCACGCGTTGAAGAGATGAGAGGACGACCGAGCCGATTCCACATTCGTCAAAGCGATAGCACCAAACGCCGAGCCTCCCCCGATGTCCTCCAGCTGGTTTGAGTGACAACAGGGTCGAAGCAGTTCCCAAATTGACCGGAACGCGAAACGATGTCGACGAGCATGGAAGACATCGTGCAAAAGGCGGCCCAGGCCCGGTCCTTCACGCACGATGGGTTCATATTCCTCGGTATCGGCATCGCTGTCACCCTCCTGCGGACTTATGCCAGGTGGAACATGGTCGGGTTCAAGAGATTCAAGCCCGACGACTACCTAGTGTGGCTTGCCCTTGTGAGTGCACGCCGAGCGAGAAGATTGGGCACTGGCTTGTGGAGGTAACTAACCGGGGCGCTCGCTCCCGAATAAAAGGTGCTGTACGCTGGCGAGACGACCAGCAATTATCTCTTCGTCAAGATCAGCCACGGGCTTGCCAACAACGACATGACAGACGAGGAGAGGGCAGCTCTAGACCCCAACAGCGTCGAATTTGCCATGAGGTGAGTGGGCCGAAAGAAAAGAAGCCTCCAGATGTCGGTCCTCCGCATCAAGACAAATGCTAAAATGACGGTGACAGAGACCGGGGTTCAAAGGCGAATTTTGCTGCCTGGCCACAATACGCAGTGATCATGTGGTCTTTGAAGGCTGCAATGTGCGGCTATTATCTACGTCTTATGGTGAGACCATGTTGCATGCGTGTGGCCCCCTCGTCGGCGACTTCGCCAGGCCACACGTTAAAAGGAGCGGCGTGCTGACATCCATTCAGGAAAGATCAAAGTATCGCAACAGGATATTTGTTGGATTTGGGATGATCACCGTAACCTTCGTCATTGTCATAATTGTCATCTTCGTCTCGTGCACCCCGATCAACAAATGGTGGCAGGTGAATCCAGATCCCGGGCGTGAGTGAGCCAGAGCGTCCAGCTTGAATTACACGCGCGAGATACCCGAACGACTGACTGACGAGGTGTTGTAAACTTGCAGCCCTCTGCTATTCAGTGTCCTCCCCGGCGATCCTGTGGACCTTCCTGGCATGCAACATCATCACAGACCTCTACATCATCTGGCTCCCGATGCCGATGCTTTTCAAGTCAACGCTGCCCATGCCAACAAAGATAGCGCTGGCGACTCTCTTTGGCTGCGGCATATTCGTCACCATCGCAGGTATACTGCGGGTGACTTACATTATCTATGTAGGTCGTCCCCAACACCTCCAACTTGTATGTTGTTTCGGCATGACTAACCCAATGGTCTCAGTCGCCCCATGACCTCCATCATATTAGCTTCTGGGCGGTACGGGAAACATTTGTCGGCATCGTAACGACAAACTTGCCATGCATCTTCGTGCTGGTGAGGCGATGGCTATCACCCTTCTTCAGCTTCCTCCGGTCAGGCAACTTCAGCAGCAGCGGCAAGACGAAGCTGTCGAGATTCTCGCGGCCCAAGAGCGTCTGGGCGGGTCAGAGCCAGGCGGCGCACGCGACGCACAAATCCTCCACGGCGACGACGCCGGGAGGCGAGGAATTCCAGATGGACCGAATGGGCACGTTCGCCATGGCCGAGGGAAACAGCAGCCAGGAGCGCATAGTGCAGGACTTCGCGGAGGCCGGCGACGGCGGCCTCAGCTCCAAGCTGGGCCGCAAGGTCTCTCTCAAGAGGATGAGGGGCCACAGGGAAGCTAAGACGCCGGATAACGGGGTCGAGCATGAGGGCATACAAAAGATGGTCGACATCACGATAGTGGAGGAGCACAGGCCCACTGCGACGTACGATATTTCCGACGAGGAGGCCGGCCGGACCACCAAGTCGTTCGACTTCCCCGAGCCTCGTGCAGTGTATAATAGGCGATGAAGTGCTTTTGTCCGCCGTACGTTTTGAATGCCTGGGCTCTTTTAGACCCAAGCTGCTTGTAATGTCCGAGATACCCAAAAGAGAGCTTGTTTTTTTCAAACACTCGTGTCTTGCTTATTTCTGTTATGAGGCAGATCAACAGAGCCTAGAAGTGCTGCGTCACGGCGGACCAGGACAAGACGATCAGCTCATTACTCGAGTGACTGGAGCACGAATGCTTCCTTCTCAGATCAGTCGAACAGCTTCGAGATGAGTACCTCGACATCTCGAACACAAGCCAAATTTCATTCGTGGAGAACAGACTTCGCATCTTTTCACGGCGCTTCGTTGAGGTTTTTCTTGATCGTCACCAGGTCTTGCTCCGAAAAGCCCAGCACCTTGGTCGCATACCCTTCAAAGCCCCCATACTCCTTCCTGACGGCCTCGACGAAGGCATCCCAGCAAGCGCCCCTTAGACTGACCAGGTTGAGGAAGCCAGGGACCTCGTCGAAGGACGCCGAGCCGTCATGATCTTCCTCGGCACTGTGGCTATACTTCCTGGCGAACGCGAGGAGATGTTCGCGCGCCACCTCAGTGCCGATGCGCGACAGCAGGAAGTCGGTGCGCACCGTCTCCGCGTCGTATCCAGCCAGGCTTTCCAGGAGGCCCGCCAGCACGCCCGTACGATCTCTTCCGGCTAAGCGAGGACACCACACCGCCTTGGTCAACAGAAGAGACCCTGCACTCCGACCTCTCGTCCGGGGCAGGTGGGATTGGGGCCAGTCGACCGAAAAGGATTAGAGATTGTGTCACTCAC
This sequence comes from Diaporthe aspalathi, assembly GCA_001447215.1. NCBI lineage: Eukaryota > Fungi > Ascomycota > Sordariomycetes > Diaporthales > Diaporthaceae > Diaporthe > Diaporthe aspalathi. The sequence goes on from LJJS01000394.1 coordinate 121,101, forward strand.
CTGTGCAGTGAAAGAGGATCGCATCATGAGGCCTGTCCCTCACGCTGGCCAGCACCTCCCGAATGCTCCCACTGTATTTATCCAGCACGTCCATGTACATCCCGACGTACCCCGCCTCCCCCTGCCCCTCGACGAAGGGGCCCAGGTCAAGCATTGGGTTGTCCTCGGCCCGGACCCCGTCCCCAAGCCACACAGCCTCGATGCCCTCGAGCACCGGGTCCGGGGAGCGCGAGTGCTCCTCGCGAGATCTCAGGTCGAAGATGCGGCGCACGTGAAGGGTGTCCCGCAGCACGACCTGGCCGTCGGAGGAGCGCGACAGGGCCTCGAGACCGCCGGTGCGAAATATGAAGCCCGGCCTGATGCTGCCCGCGGCAGCACCGGACCCCCCTCCTGCCGCTTCCCCGTCAGGGGGCAGGAGGAGGCCGAGGTCCCGGGTGTTGAAGGTGCCTGGGACGAGGACGAAGGGCGGAGTCTGCAGCGCCGACAGGAGAGCCTCGGCTGGGATGGGGTCGCGGACGTCCGTCTCTGCCAGCTGCCGGAGGGCGGCGGCCATGATGTCCTCTTGTCGTGTTTGTTGTTATTGTTGTGTGAGGCGTGGGCTCAAGTGGGGCCTGGCTGTGCCATAGAGGTGCAGCGCCGGTGTGTGTTGGGTGCGTGGGTGCGTCTCGCTACCTACGCGTGTGTAACCAAGTCGCTGGACGCATTCAGCCCTGCCTCCTTTCGTGTCAGCCGGCTTTTGCGAGGTAGGATCATGGATAGACAGTGGCTTGATCAAAAGACCGCTGGAATGCTGGGGAGGGGAAGGTGTCAGCTCGGCAAGACGGGCTGGGCTGGGCTGGGCTAGCTGCACACTCTAGCCCTGCCGGGACCTTGATGGACTCCAAACCCCCATAGCATATGATTGATCATCTTCACTTCACTTCACCTCACCCCTCCCACAATGTCATCTCTGCAGCATTTTGGTCTCCTACCCATTTCCCCTACTTGCACATTCCTACGCCTCTCACCAAAACGGCCTGCTTCATCTCGGTGAGCCTCCTCCGTCGTAACTCCTCGCCTTGCTTTTAGCCACTTTCGGCCAGTCCACAAGGCCGTGGCCCCCATGTCAGACGATCTGTGGGTCAGAGGTTGAATGTCTCGGAGAGCTGCATTCTTGAATATCGCCTTCTCTAAGATTCCATCGCCTAACTCCGTACATCACAGCACCAGGACCTTGTACTCTCAACAAAAGCAGCGCCCTCAGTGCTTGCCATAGTTCTCGTTGACCAGCACGTACCTGTACCTCGCCTTGCCCTCCTCCATATCAACGACAACCTGGTTGGCCTCCTTCAGTGGCCTGGTCTGCACCCACGGCTTGATCTTCTTCTCCACCGCAAGCTTGAGCATCTCCGGAATCTCGTCGGTCGGGCTGCCGATACCGCTACCGCCAATCTTGATGCCATTGCCGAGGAGCGTGAAGGCGTTGATGGGCGGGAGGTTGCCGCCATCAGGAGCGCCCACCTGAATCAGCGTGCCCCTCGTCTTGAGGAGGCCCAGGTACTCGGTCAGGGGCATGTTGGCGCTTGAAACCGTCGAGATGATCAGGTCGAGTGTGCGCCTGTGCTTGGCCTCCCAGCCTTTGTCCTCTGCCGTCGCAATGTACTCGTCGGCCCCGAGCTTCAGCACGTCGGCCCTCTTGTCAGCCCTGCGGCTGATGCCAACGACCCGATCAGCGCCCAGCGCCTTGGCGAACAGCACTGCGAAGTGGCCCAGACCGCCCACGCCTACCACGCCAACTGTCTTCCCCGGCCCGCAGCCGTTCTTCTTGAGCGGGCTATACACCGTGACGCCTCCGCAAAGCATTGGTGCCGCGTCTGCGCTGTCGAGGCCATCTGGGATCGGAACCACAAAGTGTCCGTTGGTCCTGTTATAATCGGCATAGCCACCGTACGTCTTGCCTTCATCGTTGGGGTACACCGAGCCATAGGTGGCGATCATCTCGTTGGCACAGTAGCTCTCATTGTGGCTGGAGCAATCCGGGCAGTCGGGCTTCAGGCAGGAACGAGCCTGCGCGCCCACGCCGACACGGTCGCCCGGCTTGATGTGCTTGACGTTCTTGCCAACACGGACAGCTGTGCCGACAATTTCATGACCAACAACGCAAGCTATGAGAGGAGAAGCTGTCAACAGAGGCCCACAGCATGAACGATAAAATGGAATCGAGCTCACGATAAGGAGTTGGTCCCCATCCGGACTTGAGCGTGTGCAAGTCGGAGCCGCAGACACCACAGTGGGAGATCTCAATGTCGACGTCGTCCTCAGTCCACTTCTTGGGCTCGAAAGGCCCCCACTCCATCTTGCCGTTGACAGACTCCTCGTCCTTGCCGAGCCATCCTTCGAATTTTGGTGACGCCATGGTGGTGATTGTGTCGTCTACTACGAGAGGGGAGAGGACAAGGTATGCAATGATGAAGCGAGGTAAGCTGGGCGGATATCACAATGAGAGAGACGTCTTTCTTGGATCAAGCGGTCAGAACGGGGGTGAGGGCGATTTGGGGTTTTATGTTGTTTTGACTTTGCACTCCCCTCGCTATCGCCGTATCGACATCCACCTCGCATTGTCCCTGTCAATGACGTACGGTGCCGGACGAGCTTCGGCCCCTTTCTTGGGAGCCACCGATCAGACAGGCGGGAGGTCGCTGCTGGGCTCTGCCCTGGCGACGATCCCGTTCTACCCAATACAAGAGCGCAGGGCAGAACTTTGCGAAGCGGCCGCTACGGCCGTGTGGCGGCCACGGCGTTTAGCTTCCCGCCCGAACCTTCAGTTTCCATGCATACATTGGCTTGTCTGGAGCTCTCCACTTCCGAGCAACTATCTTACCACGAAGCCTGGTCACTAACTATTCCGGCCGAGCCGCCGGGACCGTCTTAGATGGGAAAACCAGCTCTGGGCTCATGCCCCTGAGGCGGTCGTGACTGTTACTAATGCAAGGACACAGCCGGATGGGGGGCCCTGTGGGTGATACGGCTCCAGCCCATGTCCTGCAATTGGTTCGATCCTCAACGTTGCCGTCGCCGCATGAGTCAAGAAAGTGCCTTTGATCGTTACGCAGTACCACAGAAACACGCAGAAACAAGACAAGCAGTGCTTAACCCCGATGTTTAAATCCTAACCCCAAACTCTGGCGGAGCACTGCGGGCCTCGGCTCCAGGTTCGGCGCCGCAGACTTCCGGTACATAACACGCGGTTAAATCCATCACACAGTTCTCTCAACCAGCTTTGATTCGGCAGCGCAGCCGGTGTTAACTCGGGTAAATGTTTTGCAGGTCTCTCATCATGTGCCAGCACAAACCAGTGTAGAATTGGTAAGCTGTATTCCTAAATGTGTATCAACTGATTGTTTTTGAGCAAGGGAGGTGGTATTGCGCGGACCACCACCGGGCAGCAGGCTCATATCCTACCGACTGCCCGGCCACTGGACCCACCACCTAACCCAACCTCGCTGCGGTCGAAGGGAATAGAAAGAATCACGAAGTTGTCTTAGCAACATGCAGGGGACATTGGTATCTCGAAAAGACAACGACCGGGGCCCCCTTTGGTACAAGTCTCTGTCAAGCCTACTCATCAAGATTTTCCCAGCAAGCCGACAAGGCCCATTATGATGTTCGTGACAGACGTCCCGGTCAAAGGCCCTGAGCTCTCTGCGGAAAGGACGAGACTGTCAGCCATGCAGGGAAGAAGTTGAGGGATCAAGTCGGAGAAGTGGTAGCACTCACTAGCTAAAACCTGCTTCACCTGTTCTGACTGTGTCCCGTTGGTCACGACGGCCATCAGCGCGGAGTTTAGGCCGCTCATCACCGTGCTGGTCGACCCGGCGACCTTGTTCAGTACGAAGTTGATGGGTGTGCACAACGTGTCTGTGTCGTCTGGGTTGATATAGGACGGCTCTGTCTCCCCCTCGAATGCGAACCGGGCAAGTGTGTCGTCTAAATCGAGGCATTATTCAGCATTCAATCAATCGAGGCCAGACAGTGTCGCTTGCTTCTGGAACGGACTGAGAGGGGCGGTGGTATTCTAGAGGGGATAGAGAGGGGATTTTGAAGGTTGGCAGGACAGTTCAAGCACGGCCACTCACCATCTGGGTCGTATTTCGGCCAGCCCAGCTTCGCCAGGCCTTCCTCCGGATCCCTCGCAAACTCAGCCCAGGCATTCCTCATGAAAGCGCCCATGGCTGCTTCTTCAGGCGTGTCCTCGATCCCCGTCAGCCACGACGCGGTTCCGAAGACGACGGGCAGCTCGCTGGTGTGGTAGTCGGACCCGACGTAGTTGACGTACAGGTTCGTATAGTTGCCCCCGTAGAAGCGGTACCGATACGCGGTGACGCCCTGGTCGACCCTCAGCCCGGCCGCCTGCCGCGCCCCGCACGTGAAGCCGACCAGGTTGGCGATGTCCAGGATCGGCTGCACCAAGTTTGTCAGGGGCGCGATCGTGTCCACGGTCGACTGGTCAAAGTACGTGTACGCGAGCAGCACCGGCCAGATGAAGCCCGCCTCGTTCTCGACGTTGCCCACCAGTATCGGCACCTTGGCGAACTCGCCTGCCTTTATGCGGTCGACCGCCGACGACGGAGCAGTGAGGTCGTCCGACACGGGCGAGAAGCCTGTCTGTACTGGGTCTTGTTAGCACGCTAATCCAAGCCCACAGGCGTCCGAGGACTACTAGTCCCTTCTGCGAAATACGGTGTTTTACACAACGGCCCAAGACAGCCCCCCCAAGGTCCTCCTCGTTGGAAGGGATCGCGCGCCTGATTCGTAATAAAAAGGATCACTCACTGGCGATAAGATCATTCTCGTTCACAGCACCCAGGATCTCAGCCGTCGTCTTCGTGCGCATGCAGTCGACCGTCCCCGGCCCAGCCTCCTCGCCGCCACAGCCCGCCGACGCCGTCACGCTGTACCAGGCGGCGGCGGCGTCCTCGGGCGTGCCCGCCAGCGACCCGACGGCGCCGCTGGCGACGCCAGACTGCGGGATGAACCCGTTGGCGATGGGGTCGTCCGGGTACATGATGTTGAGGTAGTCCGTGGACGCGCCGCCGGCCGACTGGCCGAACACGGTGATGCGCGCCGGGTCACCGCCGAAAGCGGCGGCGTTGTCGCGCGCCCACTCGAGGGCCATACGCTGGTCCAGCAGGCCGACGTTCTGCTGCTGCAGGCCCGGCGCCCCCGGGAACCCGAAGATGTTGACCCGGTAGTTGGGCGAGATCACCACCACGTCGTTCTCGTCGGCGAGCACCGACCCGTCGTAGACCTCACACGCCGTGTTGCCGATGGAGAAACCTGTGCCGCGGGCCACGTGTCAGCGAAATGCAACGGGTGTGGTGTTGGGGGCCGGGAGGAGGCTCACCTCCGCCGAAGATCCAGAACAGCACAGCCTTGGGCTCGCCCGTCCCGGACTGTGGCTTTGTCCACACGTTGAGAGACAGGCAGTCCTCGCTCAGGGGACGCCCAGTCTGCGCCTCGGCAGTGAGGATTGCCTGGCCTGCTGGCCCTCCGATGTACGCTTGGTCGGTGGGGACTGGTATTTTGTCAATCCCTGGTTGGAAGTCCCACATATTCAAAGACGAATACTGAGACGAGTGTGATTGTTGGAGGATTGGGTGTTGCTGACTGTTCCTAGGCAAAAGAGTGTAATGTGGAGGAGCACTACTTGGACGAAGTGTTCTTGCATAGTCACTTACTGTGGTTGCTCGGGCAGTCTGGTCCAAAATCTGAGGCATCAAAGGCACCCGAGCTATCCGTCGAATTACTCGCAGAGCCGAAGGACGTCACCGCCACAGGGGCCATGAAGCGCTGCTGCCCTGTTGGTGGCTGGGCAAAGGGAATGCCCAGATACGCGGACACCTCCGGCCGCACGCGGGACGCAGCTCCTTTGACAGTGCCGGCCTTGACCGTCACCGGCTGGCCTACCTCCCATGATGTCTGTCGCGGGTTTACCTTTGGGCTGCCTGCAAGAGGTGATGTGGAGCCCAGGCCCACGAGTGCTTGGAGGAGGAGAAGGGAGAGTGAGCCGGTGGCGGGCATGTTGGTGTGATTATAAATATTAGTTAGGGCCTCTAGTGGTGGTATTATGTGCGGTTGAGTCTTGAGCTCTCAGCCTTGTGGTCGCTCTCACCAGAGTGAGTAGAGCAGAAAGCCTCGTCGACCTCTCCAGCCCAGACGAAGGAGGCGCCGCCAACATCATGACAGGCATATATATACACAAGACGTGATAGCGTGCGATCCCATGTCCAACCTCTCCTTTCCACATGCCATCTCAAGTGACCGACAGCGTCATCCTTCTCCGCAAAATCAAGCAAGCCAAGTCGGCCCATCTGAACAAGGGGGAAAGAAAAGAGGGAGGGGATGATGGCTGGCCGACATCTATCTACTCCGTACCGGGGGGCTAGGGGTGAGAGGAAGCCACCTGAACATCGAGAGAACAGACGGCCATGCCGCCCAGCCAACCTACTCCGTGCCGGTTCGTCCGCACAGAGCAGCCCCCATCTACCGGCCCACTCTCACAAGCAAAAAATGAAAAGGCTGCAAGGGGGTTGGCTGGTCACCTGGGACGCCAACGGCCAGCCTCGCCACGACATATCGAGCCCCCGGCCCCCAGCCCTGTCGTTTGGATGAGTTGCATATACATCCGCCGCATGAATTCCCCAATTTGGTGATGGGACGACAGGCAAGAGCCGTTGGCCCGCGGGAGCTGCCGCCAGCGGCCCCCAGCTTCGAAGCCCAGGGTGCCTTGGGCAACAGTGCGGGGGCGCCAGGCTGGTTGACAGGTTTTGGCGTCTGAACTTCAGAGTCGAGCCGGGGGGTGCTATATATCCGTGGCCGTGGTGTCGGCAAATCATGACCAATGTCACCCTGCTAGTTGCATAATAATATCACGCCCTCTTGCTGACTCCTTCCCCCTCTTTTCGATATGGGAAAGCCGATGCGAACTTCGGAATAGGTACCAAGCAGCACACACTAATATCCTGAAGAAGTGACGGTAGACGGGTCTACCAGACAGACTGGTCTACCAGACTCAGCTGGACAAGCAATTTACCAAGTACGGACTGTACCGTCCGTTGCTCGGGGTATCGATCTGTGATTGCCACGGCATTCGGATAAGTGTGCGGCTACGTACTAAGTAGGTGGGCACTGGTTAAACCATAACACTACCCGAACTACGTGCGGTTGTGAAAGACAACATACTAAGAACTGAGGTATCTCCCGACAGTAACAATGCATCCGCTGGTTTCAGACCGGCGCCTACCCATGCCATTGAGACAACGCCTCAAATATCCAACTCCGTCTGCTTTACACGGTCTGATCCAAACATCACTGACCGCCACATATTGGCCGCGGACCATAATTTGGACCGATGCTCGACGCATCCTGGCTTGTATTAATTTCGACAGCGCAAATCACCAAGGGGCCCTTCAAGCGCTCCGCCCTCCCCCGAGCTTGAACAAATGAATCAATAACTCTTGCAACTTTGAGTCTTCGCCAATCCTGAACAGATGAATCAACTATTCTTGAGAGCACGAGTCTTCGCCACTTAGAATGCTAGCGTGAGGAAGCTGTGGGCACGGTACTGGAGGCATGGACAGGAGTAGGTGTTGACGTTGGAGGCCCAGCAGAAGGCCCCGTGGCCGGCGCTGACTTATTCCTGAGGTACGTATCTATCCGGGGTTTCAGGCTTTTGATGAGCGCGTCTTCCGCTTCTCTGAGGCCCAGTTTCGCAGTTTGAGCGGTATGCGGGACGATGGATTCAGTCGTGAATCCCAGCACACGATTGACCGCGCTCATCACCAGTATCTCCGCCTGGAGTTGCCCAAGCTGGGGTCCCAGCACTTGCTGACTGAGCTTTTTGAATTGCTGAATCACCTCGACAAGCTTCGGGTCCAGGAGCTGCACAGTGTTCGAATCAGGGGCAGGAGTGCCCGGTGCGGGTGTCGCGCTCGAGCGGGACGGACCGGGGCTGTCAACCTTGGGGACACCATGGAGTTGCGCAGCAGCTGATGATCCAGATGAGCTGCCAGCACCGGCCGCGGTGTCGGCATGAGCCGACTCTGGAGTAGTAGAAGAAGGTACCAGCGGGGCGGTCGGGGCGGTCGGGGCGGTCGGGGCAGGTCTACTTATCGAAGACTCGTTGCGACCAAGCGCAGGATTTGCTCCCACAGTGGTGGCGTTTGCACCGCTGGCGGCTACAGCCAGAGGTCCACTGGATTTATTACTGGCAGGGGTACCAGGGCCATTGGAAGCCGAACTATCGGACACGGGGCCACCGGGAACAGAGCCATTCGGTCCAGATACTGAAGTTATTTGCACGGCAGAAGGCGCCAGTGGAGTTGACGCAGTCGCGGTCGCTGTGCTGTTCCCGTTCACAGCTGGCGCTGTTGCAGTGGGCGGGGGCCTGAGGAGCTCAGTCACGACCGCCGGTGCGGTGGTGGCCTTCGGTTTGGAGTAGGTCAACTTGTGTGTGTGGAAGATATTAATAATCGCCTTCTCGAAGTTCTCGTGCTCTGGCGCCAGGCTCATGTCGGTTAGACCCAGCCCACGGTTGATGACAGACACAGCAACAGCGTGCGGCCGTTTAACACGGCCCTGAAGTTGCTTGACGACCTCACCAGAGAACTTGCTGAGGAACTCTCGAAGAGAAGGCTCAACCGCGGGCACTGAAATCGCGGGTGGCCCGGCGTTCGACACGGGCTGCTGCGGGTGCGATAAGCCAGGAGCTCGCTGGTTCTGTTGTACTGGTCCAGTATTAATGGTCGCCAGGGCTCGCTGATTTGTCGGTAGCGCGCCTTGGCCAGGGCGTGCTGTAAGTGAGGGCTGAGCTTGGTTCTGTGTGGGGTGAGAGCCACTGGCAATTCCATGTACCAACGGTGTCTGTTGTGGCCGTTGATTGAATGTGGGATTGTAAGGGTGCTGTTGAGTGCTTGGATATTGTGGTCGCGGCGTTCCTGAGGCAGCGGCAAAGTTACTTGCATGGGGCATAGTTGCCGGTGGCGGCGGTTGCTGTATCTGCTGTGGCTGCTGATGTTGCTGATGTTGCTGTATCTGCTGTATCTGCTGCTGCTGCTGCTGCTGCTGCTGCGGTGACTGCTGCGGTGTTGGCTGCGGGAAGCCCGGGCGGGCCGCGGGCGGCTGGCTCGGCATGGTCCCGGGATGGGTCGAACTTGACATGGGAGCCGGATGTCCCTGACCGCTGGGTGGATACCGGGGCATCCCATTGATCGGAGGACCACCTCCCGCAGGGACCGTATGTTGATTTGGATACTGCTGGGGATGCGGGGGCTGCTGGTAGCCGTGGGGAGGATTGAAGCTACCGTTGAAAACCTGTTGAGGTCGCGATTCTGTGACCGTGTCGCTATGCTTCCGCTTCTTGCCTGATTCCAGTGGAATGCCTCGAACACGCTTCCAGCGATGTGTTTCGTGGTTCTTTTGGAAGCAGTGACTTCCAATGAGATTGTGCCGCACACTACTTTCCCAGCCTTTGGTGTCAACACAGAAAAAGAAATACGGGTAAGCCTTCGCAATCCTCTTGTAGATCTGTTTGAGGGTGAGCCCTTCCTCTGGCCCGCCTGTCAAGACTTCGTCGATCAACATTTGGTAGTTTTTGTTGGGCTTTTGCAGCTGCGCTTCTGTGAATTTCTCCTTCGGGCCCAGTTCCAAAGGTGGGGTTTTTGGCTTTTGCAGTCGCTTCTGCCTGTCGGCCTTGTCAACCTCCGGGTCTTCCTCCTCCTCGCCGTCTTCGTTCCTTGGCTTGCGCGGTTTGTACTTGCGCTTCTCCGGTTGATCGCCCTCATCGTCAGGCCGGGGATGCTTTCTGGGTCGCCCGACCTTGCGCTTCGGTGTTGGCTCACCGGGCTCTTGGGGCGGATTGTTTCTCTTATCCTCCTCTTCGCGCTTCTTCTTGAGCTCACGTTCTTCCCTCTTCGACATGACGCCGTTCTTCGGAGGCCGTCCTGGCCCACGTTTCTTTGGAGGCGCCAAAACATGCGATGCGTCCGGCTCCACCGACTGCACAGGTTCTTTGACAGGGTCGGACTCAATCGTTGGACGTATGGGCTCCTCGGGCTCGGCGTCAAGAGTGATATCCTTGACAGCTGGCCCGGCGCTCGTGGAGCCGCCAGCCTTGCCGTCTGGGTCATCCGATTCATCGCTGTCAAGCGTTGCCGGTACCCGTGCGGACACCGACTCCTCTTCGTCCGTGTCTCGCATGTCATGCTCCGCACGGGAGTCAGAGAAGTCGAGGCTCATCTTCTTGCCGTCCTCGTAGTAGGCTCTGGGTCCTTCATTGCCAAACTTTCCATCTTCAACGCCGCTGATGGTAAATATGAAGCCCACAGCTTGGATCTGAAGGTGGGAGCCAGAGCGGAGAGTGACGACCTCGTCTTTGTGGTAGAGTTTCTCCTCACAGAAGAAGCCGTTTCTGCCGATGGCTGTTGCCTGCCACACGCGCTTTTCTTCGTCATACTGTATCTTGAGATGATCCCGCGAGATGCCCTTGGAAGTTTCAATGATATCGGGACCGGCACCATGGATGTCTATTCTGGCTACAACATCGGACGATGGGCGGAGGTTTTCCATGTCAACGGGTACTGCCCCAGGGGTATGGTCGACGTATTGCCGGCTGCTGATGACATTGTCAGATGGCGAAGCTTCCTCGGCAGCTGGGGTCTGTCGCTGGGGCGAAAGCGTATTTTGGCCATTGTCTGCGATCTTTCGGCGCTTGGACGATCTTGACCTCCCCTCACCGTCCGACTCGGGGCCCAAAGCGCCACCCTCTTGACTGATATAGGATTTGCTGTAATGGCCGCGTTTTGGAGGCCCGTCTTTGGAGACAGGGGACAAACCATTCTCCCAGCGTTTCTTGTTCTTCACAGCCCTTTTGTACACGCGCTGGTCTCTTCCTATAATTGTCGTATTCGTGGTGATGACCACAAATGTATCAGCAAACTCCAGACGCGCCATCCTGTCGATTTTTGTCTCGTCCAAAACTGGCTCGTCCATGGAGGCCGCGTCGTCATCATCAGACATAGCCTCGTTATGGCGTTGAGGAACGCTGACGCTGGGACCAAAGGCGGCAGGCTGGAAGGTAAACGGATCAGGGACAGGGTTCGCGAGCGACCACGAAAGAGGCAGGTGCTCGCCAGATATGGGAAGATAGGAGTCTCCCGTCACGGGGAGGCCGGCAGCTAAGCCTTGAACGAAGTCGTGGGCTATGTCTTGACCAAGCATTGTCACGTCAGGGTTGGGAAAGTCGCTGGCGAGGCCATTTTGGGCGTTGGGACCGACTTCTGCTGCTGTGGCTGCTGTGGCTGCTGGAGCGGAAGGAGCAACATGGGGGGATGCGACGTCTTCAGCAGGACCAGACGCGACATCTCCAGGATCCCGACCCGCGACATCTTGAGCAGGGCCGGGCCCAGGGGGCCCATGTAGTAACCCATTAGTTCCGATGGGCTCATCAGTATCGTCGAGCCAGGCATGGACAAGGTCGGCCGAGTTGCTCATGTGGTCATCTTTGGGATCTTGGAGCGGCGGGATCCCTTGGGCGACCTGTGTGGAGGCATCTAAACGAGGGGCCGGTGGGTCTGGTGATGTTGGCAGATTCCCAGAAGGCGCCGCCTCATTGTTCGTTGCGCTTGTCGCATCGTCGACTCGGCTCGTGCGAACGGGTGTCTGGTCGGGCGGCTGGGTGCTCGCGGGCGGGGTTGAGGAGGCAGGTTGGTCGTCTGCACGCCTGGGATGCGACTGGGGTAGTGGCTGCGGTTGCGCTTGTGGCTGCGATTGCGAGTGTGGTTGCGACTGCGGTTGCGACGGCGACAGTGGTTGCGGTTGCGGCTGCGGTGGCGGTTGCGGCTGCGGTGGCGGTTGCAGCTGCGGCTGTGGTGTGGTGTGGTGGCCACTGGGGCCATCCTGAGAGTGGGACGAGGTCATGGCCAGTGGCTATGGACAACAGCTTGACCGTGGGGTATACATGAGAAGCGGTGGGGGATGGTGGTTGCCGACGAGGACATGTATGCAGCCAGGGATTGCAGAGAGGATGGGCGTCGAGCTCAAGTGGCTACCTGGATAACTTAGGCAGGCAACTACCCCGCAGGTAGGTAGAGAGTCGTTGTTGTTGGTGGTGGTGGTGGTGGTTCAAGCGAGGCGTGAGGCGTCCAGAAGCCCAAGAGGCAGGAAGTAGGTCAGTAGGTAAGTTAGGTAGGCAGAAGAAGAGCAGATGCGATTAGATGCGATCGACGACGGGGAAGGTGGGTTTGGAGAGCAAGAGCAGTGGGGCACTTTCTTGCCGGGAGCACTGACGGCAAACCACGGGGCCAATGACATGCAGCTGACGAGGGAGGGACCCACTAAAAAGTTTGGGCTCATGGACATCGACCAGATGGAATTGGCCGAATTGACGTGGGACGGACGACGTTAGGGCGGCAGCGCGACAGGCCAACATGCCAAGACTAACACGGCTAGACGGCCACCGTCATCTTTCTTCTTGTCCGTCCTCGATGCCATCCCTAAATCAGGGTTAGTATAACCATTTGAACCATCACAGGCAGCGAGCCTCTCCCACTCTGAGTCACACCACACCAACTTGAACATCTCCATGGCGACCAGCGAGCTCCATCTGCAGTCAGCCCATCGCTTCTCTTCTTTCTGAACCGCAGGGGCTGGCTGGCAGTCATCTGTTTGCCGTGGTGTTGCGCCGCACAATGATGAACGATCCACCCCAACTGCGCGCGTTGGTGGCAGACACGCACAGCAGCCCGAAATCCTACATGAGTCTGAAGGTCCCGCTCTCCCAAGGCAAACCACCTAGTCTACTTACTATTATCAAAGGTCTTGCTGCTCGTCTCACCTGGGTCTGTCTCCCCATTTTGCCCCCGTGCCATTGCATGCTTACATTCTGTGCGACCCGACCCGTTTGATCTATGATCTACATAGTAGTAGACAGACTCGTAATATTACTACAGATCTAGTCTGCATGTTTGACAATCCCGAGGTACGTACACTCTTGCACTAACACTGACTAACCACCCGGCTTGGCCTCAGCCCAGCCCAAAGGATCGGCCCAGATCCATCCACCACCCTTCCCGCCCCCGGCCTGCAGATGCGTGCATGCTTGCATCGTTATTTATATACACCTTTGGGGCCTACGCCTGCCCGCCTGCCCCTTTGGTCTTACATGAGCTCGCCCTGGTGGGACCCGGACACACCACCCGCCCGTGCCGATCTCCTATCGTCGTGCTCTGGGCTGCAGCCGGTGTTTCTTGTCCGGCCCTGGCCTCGGGCCCCCAACTTCCAACCTCCACCCTCCAACCTCCAACCTCCCTCCTCCTTCGCGCGAGGAAAACGGAGCTCTCTATGCCTCCACCGCGGACCAACATGACCATCCGGAGCGATATCAATAGCACGATGCTACCAACCGGGCCACAGCTCACTGCCTGCGGGGCTTGGGCCTGGGCCTGGGCCTGCATGCGTATTTCATCACTGACGGGCCCTCGCCCGCTTTCTCCTTTCTTGTTGCCATTTTCCTGCTGTTCTGCAGCTCTTCTCCCCTCTTCCTTACTTCTCACATCCGAGCTCAGTCAGCCTTGACTGGACCTGTCGACCATCGTGTGTATCCCAAAGGATTCCTCCCACCCAATCCTGCACTTCCATCCAAACCCCTCTTCTCGCCCTCCGCCCTGTCCCCCTATGTTATACGTTATATTATGAGTCGACTGTTTCCCATTCCGTTTGTTCGTCTTGCCTCCCTGCTTCTTCCTAGTCCATTTGCAACCCCGACTGCAAGTTGCGCCGTCGCAGATACAGCCTCTGCTCATCGTGAATGAGCCTCGCAGTCCCGTCCTGCCCGTATTGCTTGGGGCCAAGCCCGATAGAAATCACAGGCCAGCATGGATCGGCAGTCTGGCTCCCACTTGCCCATCCCGGTTACCCCCAAGGAGAGTCCGTCGCAGGAGCCCCTTTTGCCCTCCCCCAAGCGGAAGAGGAGGAGCAGGGAGAAGAGAACAAGCTTTGGCCTTTTCCCCAGACAAAAGGCCACGCCGATATGGAGGCCATCGACGGGCCACTCGCCACCCACACCACAATGGCCCCTCCCACGGATGCCGATCCGTATCACTCACGATGAGAACCCGGCCATGACCAAAACCTACACGCAGCCTCGCAACGCACCGCTTCCTCCACCTCCCAGCGCCGGCAGCCCGCGGAGCAGCACGAGCAGCACCGCCACCTTGGCCAACAATCCGAACCGGAGTCCAAGGCCACGTGAACAGCCTTCATCCTCGTCACCATCGCCCACACATCCACATCATCCGCGCTCTCCTCGCTCACCAAACAGCCCCCCACGCCCGCCCTTCTTCCCCCCGACACACCAGAGGGGCGGCAGCGGCTTCCAGACGAGATATCTGAACATGCTGCTCAATCTGGACAAGATCCCACGCGCCCACAACATATTTGCCAATCTGTTCGCGTGGATGGTTCTCGTTGCTTTCGTCATCGCCCCTTGCAACTTCACCGGCTTCCCAGCCGACAGGTCGTTGATGGTGACCGACAACGATGAGCTGTCATCTATACCCATCACCACAACAGCCACCCTCAGGAAGATCCCCTCTGTTCCCCTGCTGGCCGTCTCCTGCGTCTCTTTCTTCCTCGGAACCCTCGGCAGCCTCTGGCTCGCAGTCTACTGGAGACGCAACTATATCTGGCTGATGAACCGCATCTACCTTCCCCTGATCCTCAACAGCCTGGCGGGTTTCATAGCGACCATGGTCATAGTTCATGTGCAGCACGGCTGGCACTGGAGCATCGCCGCCCTGGTGACGGTGTCGGTCGAGGGCGCCAGCCTGGCAGTCGGGCTGAGCCTGTTCGCCTTGTATCAATACTGGCTCCTGGCCAAACTGAAGAAGGAACACTACCGTGAGACCAGCAGGAAGAGAGCTGTCGACCTTGTAAAGGCCGGCAAGGCACCGCCATTTGCGCCTGGTAGTGTTGTCTAACGATGTTAAATGTGGTATTATCTTCTCTTCTGCGCAATGCGCCATGTATTCATCAATCACTTCTATAGAGCACGGTGCTTTGGGGTTCCGCGTCTTTGCCTTGTACTTTTACCGAGTTTTGATGGGGCCTACTACAAGATACCACGAGAATATACACACATGTACTTGCCGTCTTCTTCGACACATGCGACGGAAATGCCCCGAAAACAAAAAAAGGGGGGGGGGGGAGGATGAGACCCGGTGACAACACTGTGCTCCCCGCTGCCAGCAGTGATCTGTAGATGTGTCGCAGATGAGCCTCGTTCACTGTCTCCTAGGCGACTATTTTACAAGGACAGAGCCCATATTGTGTTGAGGTCGGTTATACGGCGCAGCACTCCCACGGTCTAACAATGACAGAACTCGTGGCCGACGTCCCTGTGACTCGTGCCTCATGTTCGATCGCTTCCGGCCAGACCGTCCGTTGGCGGTCTGCCGGCTTTCGCGCGCCACCGTGGGAACTGAGCAATCCATGGCTGGGTCAGGCGGTAACCCCTTCCTTGGTACGATCCGGACTGCCCAGGATTCTTCTGGCTGGTAATCCCTGATGCCATCTCAGATTTGTCCTTTCCATGTTCCTGGATGGATGGCATCATATTATTGTTGTGGTTGACGGAATCGACTCGACTTCCTTCTTATCGCATGTACCACTGTATTCTCATAGCCGGGACCAGGTTGTGAGCCATAGAAAGCACATTTAGCCCTCGGCAGCTGTATGGGACCAATACCCATTCATTGCTATTCAGGGTCCCCAACCATTTCCGCCCAAGTTACACAAGCAGGATGCATTGCATATCTCCAACTGTTTGGTACTTTTTCCTACTTCAACACGCGCGGTAAAGGCATCTAGACGCAGGGTTTCCTCCCGAGTTGGTCCACCAAGCCAGCTGAGCGAGGCCGCGAATTGCAGAGATATGCCGCCGCACTGCGTCATACTATCACAGGCCCGATCGTGCGCCCCGGGATAGCCAATTCTGGCAACATTCCCATTTCCACTCCGGCCTTGACCATTTCTTGACTATCGGAGACGATGGGCTGCTACCCGGGGCACCCGATTGGAAGAACACATTGTTACCTGTGCCAGCTTCACACGTCCGTTCCCCAGAAGCTCACCCGCGGCGGGAACAGGCGATTCCTTCCAGTAGAGCCCGGTGTGGTAGGCTGCCCAGCGCCAGGATGTTGTTGCAGCTGCGTGAACCAATTTGATAAGATGTCGGCCGGAAGGGTGCCTGGTGCCTGACTGATAGAACCAATCATAAAAAGATAAAATCTTGTGACTTCGGAAGACCCAACTTCGGGTACGGGAAGATTGCTTAAACTCTGCTTGCTCCCAATCCACTAAGAACAAAGACTCCAAGCTTAGCCCTCTTGCGCAACTTTATTCAGGGTGCTTCCACCGCACCAGCATCCCATTTATCTTCCTAAATATGAATTTTAGCGTCCCTGGGATCCGTTGGCGGTCGTTTTCCTTGACTAGAAGTGAGGACCTTCCTGCGACAACCCTGACTGGCCACCCAGACTCCTTCAAAGCCTCTCTGCTATCCTCAGTAGGTTGATATCGCTTCCTGCATTCGGAATTAGTCTATTGATGATATATGATGTCCTTAAGATGTCTCACCTCTCGGGCCAGCCAATGATGAAAAAACTGGTGCATGTTCTAAGTATTTGGTTGGTGACCCGAGACTCGTAGGCATTTTGTTCAACTGCAGACACATGCTTCAAGGACAGAATACGAAAGCGAAAAAGCAAAAAAGAATATTTCAGGACGCTGCAAACTTACTGGAATGACGATCTGGGTCAGGTCAAAGACAGTTAAAAAGTCCATCAGGTCATAAGCTGCCTCGGAAAATTCACGTCTGTAACAATGTCCATCAGCACTTCCCTTCTTTCAAGACAAACACAACCCGGGCTGTGCAACGAACTCTCTGTCATTGACCCCTGGACGACCGAGAGGCAGGAGGATCATATTTCGCTTATCACCATGGGTCAATACAAAATCGCCCTCCTGCATGGACCCACTGGTGGCACACCTGTAGCTCTTTGATGCCCTTGTTTCACTGTTCTTCAGTAATGGGGTTTGCAAGACCCTTACGAGATGGTCAGCTTCCTATTCGGGAGGTTCGGTACTAGGGAGGTGGTCATGAGGTCATTCTTATGTACACCATCGCTTGGTCATGGTCATGGAAGAACTGGCGTGGGGTTCGTGGCCATATCTCTCGAGGTGTTCGTTCCTGAACTGATCGTAGCTGTGATATGTATTTATCCTAATGATTCGGCCAGTAGACTGACTGAGTGACTCACTTTCTGTCAGCAGAAATTTCGGAGCCCAACAGGATCACCCCCAAAAAGATCGTGAGTCCAAGTCACCATTGCGCTGGTGGGGACAGATCAAAAGAAATATTTATGATGGAAACTTCAAGTACCCGCGGGTACCATGTGCGCATGAATAACCATACTTGGGTGAGTCACTTATTGCCTGAATGACTGAGCGGCTGTGGCTACGAAGCAGAGTGAGCGTTGGCAACGGCCCAACCCAACAAAGTCGGCGATCCATATATGATTCTAAAGTCTCTTCAACTGACAGCAGATTCCTGGTCCTCGTTCAGAAAGCCGTTCCTCCGCAATCTCATAGCTATTATACCTGCAAAGTCACCAAGACTATTTCGAATACTACAGTGCATCACAACAATGTGGTGAAAGGTCTGGGTACATTGAGCCACGCCAGTCTATCCCACCACGATTTCAAATACTTATCGGCTGCAAAAGAATTACGTCTGTAAGAATTTATTTGGTACCAGAGTACGGTAAGTATAGAATCACCCTCAAAAATGCGCACCTTGGCGTCTACCTTCTTTGATCACTGCCCGGTGGCGTCTCCGCTCAGATGGAAAGCAGAAAGACCTCAGCGCGATACTGTGCCCTCAGCGATTACCATAGCTCCTGAACACTCACGCGACGATGAGTAGGGCCAAGACAAAAGCCTAAGTTGAAGCAGTATATTTCAAGTGCCTCAAGCATAGATTGCACAAAGATTGCTTCATTCCGACAGACAAACCTTGTGTACCCTTCATTATGTGATGTTTAGATCTCCCTTACGGCCCGGGCATATCAAGAACGAGTATGTACCTCTACCTTTGATGCCCGCTGCTGAAAGACCAGTTGACGTAGCTCAGGTGACCCAAAAGAAAAAGCCGCATCTTTTGACAATGATAAGGCAGCCAAGACAGGACAGACTTAGTCCACATCAAGGACTGCTGGAAACGTATAAGCTATCTTGATCGAAGTTACCCACCCTCCTTAGACCTTGGCACGGGTTCAACGGCCAACTGATGCCAGCATGACCAAGAAATGATGGAGACACGTAACCCCATTTCATGATGACTGCAGATGTGAGGGATCATTTATTAATGCTATCGTAACGCCTGATGGTCAAGCGCGCCCAGGCCCTGTCGGACGTAGTGTGCATCTTGTGATCCACCCCTCCGGCGGCTCGATTAACGTCCCTCCGGCAAGGGCACGGACGGGAGATCGACACTTTTATTTACCTGCGCCCAATGGCCTTGTGCCTGCGAGCCTCAAATAATGTTCACCTTATATCATGTATTCGACTAGCGACAGCTATCTGACAAAGGCGGGAATACCCGCCCGTGCACTACCAGCAAGCCGGGCAGACCAGCCAGAACATAATGAAAGAAGGAGATCTAAGACGGAATAGGAACCCATTGCAGCCATGGGAAGCCGTTTCCGGCTTCCTGACCCGCCTGACAACCCAGGAAGCCCCAACCGAGCGGGCCCAGCGGAACGTGACCGTCCGTGGCCCCAAGAGCGAACCCACAACATTGAGACACCAAGACGCTGCGCCATGCCGAAAAGCACGCAAGAGGGAAATCAGGAAACCCGGACATATCAGAGAGTTGACGATAGACACATCAGTCCGAGGTAGGGGCCATGACCATGGGTCGCGGCCTAGATGCAGGTGGCCAAGCACCCTTGGAAGCCCCTAACTTTGAAGAGGCCGCACCTCGAGCGACTGCCCGGCGGGGCGACGTCCGCACACCACGGCCTTCGGACCGATGAAGATCCACGCACAAGTGATGCGAGGAAGTGAGGCAGTTTACCACCCGAATTGTTCGCAGTGCAACTCGACGCCTGGCCCGTCGCCGCTGATCAGGCTGGCGGTCGTGTCCCGGACGACGCGCATCAGCCCGTCTGGGCCACACGCCGCGACCAGCACGCGTTGGTTGGGCGGGGTGCATCGCACCGTTTCATGGATCAGTGTGGCCGTGTCGGGCCGACCGGACTTCAGCACATCGCGGTGATCATCCGCGGCCGAGGAGCCTGCGGCGCTGTACGTTGTGGCAAGGCTTGCATCGCTTGCCGCCCCGTGGTGGCTGTTCGCACCAGCGAGGCCCTTTTCTGCGTCGGCGGTATTGTTGTTGTGACCCTTGATCTTGGTGTGGGTGGTGTAAACCCCCGACTCAAGGTTCTTTTCACTTATTTCATGATCACCGGTTGGGCTCGTCGGGCTGCTGTCCGAGGCCTTGTCCGAAGACGTGGTGGTGATGCGGTGCATGTGGCGGATGTCGGTGACGAGTACTGAGCCACGCCGCTGTTCGGCTGAATCGTGAGCTGATGCTTCTGTGACATACACGGCAACCTTGACCTTGGGGGAGTGTGTGTGGCTCCGAAGGGTGTTGAGATGCTGGGAGAACCACGAAAGGTTGTCTGGAAAAATACATTGATTAGTCTCCACCTCGGACAGATCTTCAAACAGATAAAGAGGGCAACTTGTCTGGCGCAAGTATCGAAAACCAGGACGAATGGCTTTGACTCACCTTCCTTTCTGACTGCCCAGATGAAGGTGATATTTTTCAAGGACTCGGGTCCCATCCTCTCCAGCAGGTTGACGGCCAGGCCAAAGGTGAAGCTAGCACCGCTGCCGCCGGCGATCAGGATGACTTTGTCATATTCCATAGGGTCCGGGAAAGTGCCATAGGGCCCATCGACAGAAGCCTTGAGTCTGACACCGGGGTGTTCCAGCGCATACTTGCGCAGGTCGCGCGTGAAGCCGTCGTAGGAATTGACGACGAACTCCATGGGCTCGCTCGCAACGACGGTGAAGGGGTGGGCCTCGAGAAGGCGGATCTTTGGGATCCACACAAAGCAGTGCTTTCCCGGGGCTACAGCGTGAGGCCTTTTTGTCATTATAATCCTGGTGCCGCCATTGGGCAGCGGCTCGAGAATCGCCTCATTGTTGACGGCGCGGTACAACAACCTCGAAGCACGAAGGAGACGATCGGCGCTCCACATGATGGCGATGAGAGCGAAGATAATGATGAGTCCGTCTTCGAGATGGGGCTGGTGATATGCCGAGCAAATGAGAGCAACGATGAAGAAGAAAATGTGAGAGACGTAAAAAGCCTCGTACCAGATGCGTCGGATGACGACAGCCGAGACGAGCACACCAAGAAAGGCAAAACCTGCCACGATACCCGCTATAGAAGTTGGTGTCTGCAACATTTCGGCACGGTCGCTGACGAGGAAGTAATGTGTGTACATGGAGGCATGGAGTACCAGATAGACAAAGGATGTGTATCCGGCTATCTGGTGAAGACCGTTCAGACGCTCGTAGGAATACGCAGACAGAAAGGCCAGTGGAGTGTTCTTGAGGGCCAAGAAGACCACAATGGCGAAGTTTGCTGAGAGGATCCTGTGCCAAAGGCATGTCAGTCCTTCTCCGCCCTTGTTGTTCATGTGGTTGTCACTCACCATCCGCATCTATTGGCGACGCTGGAATACACCAAAGTGACGTTTGTAAAGGTCAGAGCAATGTTGACGGCCAGATATGCTGCGACCAGGAGGGCATGGCCGCTCGAGGTGAAGCCAGGAACCTTCCGGACGAGGAGGTTTCTTGCGTTTCTAATTGGATGTTAAGCAGAGAAGACGTCGCTGGCTGAGTAGGATAGCATACCTTGACACCCATCTGAATGGATAAGCAGCCCCAGACCTGGATGGGCTTCTGGAATTTGTTCTGTTGAAAATATATCTCACCCAATGGACGACGATGAAGAGGCCCATCAGGGCACAGATTCCGGCAGCGAAATATCGGAGCTGCTGCTGATTCATACGGAGCCTTGCGGCGAACATCGCCGGTGTCATAGAGCTCTTTCCCGCCATTATGGTGGTCTGGGTCTGTCTGTAGGTAGATCGTGATATTTGAAGGAAGGAAAGACTCGTGGTGGATGTGGACGGTGTGTAGAGATGTGTGGGAGCGTAGTGCCAAAGACCTGGGCAAAATGGAGGATAGGACCTGCTTTGTAGAATCTGAACTTGTGTGCCCAGGAAGCTGCTCCGAATTTACTCGATGTGTGAGGTGATTTTCACGCGAATCGGACCGACGGCCTTGGTGACTCGAAGGTGAATGGCTTGATGAGGGTTTAAATTCGTCTCAGATTAACAGGAGACATAAGACTTAATTCATTCTCCGAGATGCCAGCAGGGAACAGACCCAGGAGTCAGTTACACAGAAGGAAGCGAGTCTGGACCGCGGTGCGGCGGTTGAGCCCAATATATCGCCAGAGCAAGGAAACACATATGGTTCGGGGATGGGTTTGGGGCCCAATATGGTGTATGCAGCTATGCGAAGTATTCACCCAGGACCTCGTCGTGAGTGACCCCCATGACTGGCAAGGTAGGGTGGCAGGGCCACATCCCGAAGGGTCTGAGGTCCACAGCGACCACCATGGAACCATGCGCTGCCTGCCTCCTGACTTTGGTCCCGTCCGGGCATCGTCGTCCGTCCTTGTCAACATGTGGCAAGGCTTCCTTCGCACCTAGGGCGAGTCTTCGGTACCTCGCAGGAATGGGTGGGTGGATTCATAGGAGGTTTCCACGTTGACACAGTCGTTGCAAGGGTAAGGTTGCAACGTCCGATCAGGGACAAGGGAGTCATCACCGATGGTGTAGACGATAGACGTGCAGAAACATGTTCCTCGGGACCCACACTGGTAGGGTCGAATCGAGAAGGTTTCAATCGTGTAAGCTTGACAAAGCACCAAAACAGAAGAGCAGTGTACAATGTCAGGACAGCCCTGGGAAGTGAGCATCCGGACTTGGCTGTGTTAAAGGAGGCATGGGCACGTTGATTGGCCGAGCTGCAGTGCGCAATATGGGTAAATCTACCCGAAAGGCCGCAACCAGATTCAACAGCCTTCGGAGGTAGCACATGACCGGTCGGCACCTGCAACGATATAGAACATGTATACGGCGGTTACACACACAACATTTGTGGCGTGTGGCGGTTCGAGCACATTGGATGTCAGGCCTGACTGGCAGGATCTGATATAGTATGTACCCTTCGGTTGGCACGCTGTTTGACACAGGCGTATTGGCTGCACATGCAGGCAGAGGCTTATGGACGGCTTCGCCGGCTGCATGGTGATGCGGGCAGGTTGTCTGGACCATTACAAATGGGGCAGATTAATATGCAGACATGCAGCGGCATGGTGATGTGTGGCCTTGAACCAGCTCGGTTCCAAACTCCAGGCGCAGGCGTAGGCCACGGATGCATTGTATCACCACACAGGTTGTGTGGGGTACTAAGGCCAGGGCACGGCATCTATGGATGATCGAGATGTAATTTGACGCCTGTGGTGGAATCAGCCTGCATGGGCGCACGCATGCTCGCTTGACGACACGGTGCATGGGCTTGACGTGTGTACAGTAAGCAGGGTGCATTATCGGAGTAGAGGCGGCTCGTAGGTACGAACACGGTCCTGCCCGAGTTCAATCGCCGAGAGAGAGCAAAGGAAGAATTGATCGCCACGATGAGCAAATGGGGGACATCCGCATCGCGATTTGGAACAATGCCGAGCTGGAAAAGGTCCAGCAGAGAAGGGGCTCCCCGAGCAGTAATGACGTTCATGCCAGGGGCCGCAGGTGGTGCAAAGTATGACGGGGAAAAAACCTGACACATGCTGAGGAACAGTGACAGGACCCATCGAGGCCCCCAGAGAGGGGGTTCTGTTGAATCCCAGGTAACCGGAGTCCGGGCTCTTGGCGGTGCAGGTGTATTCGTGGTGTGCGCGTCGCCCGCCACAGCCAGGCACAGTCGAGGTTCGTCAGATCAAAGAGCCAAGCACGCTATTGCTTCCGATAGGGCTTGGGTCGAGCGCAGGGCCTGGGGAATTCCGTCTGGTGAGTGACACAAGGAACAGGCAGGGAGTCGAAACAACGGCGCTGAGCACTGAGAGCCCCCTGCAGAGCGGTGAAAATCATGATCCACCAAGGGGGAGACTCACCCGGCGGCATGACGAGGGCAGGTCTAGGTAAAGACGTCAGCCAGGCGGGGAGGGGGTGGTTTGCTGTGGAACGTCGCCAGCGCCGTTGGGGTTGCATGACTGGCAGGACTCGCCTCGGCGCTTCATTCAGCCTCGGGAGGGTGACTCGAGGGTTGGACAAGCCAGCCACGATGAGAGAGGGCGTGGGTTCGCAGCTGTGGGGCACATGGTCGGCCGAATCTGGATGTTTGCACAGGCGAAGGCCCCACGGGTTTCCGTGATGGGACGAATGGTGCGTGTCCGCGCGGGTGCGAAGGTGCGTGGGGCCGGCGACGTCGACCAGAGCGGGAGGCCTTCGGAGAGTGCACGGCAGCCAAGTCGCTCCGACGGGCAGGCATGCGCCGGCGCCAATGGTGCCCATGGTGCCAATGGTGCCCATGGTGCCAATGGTGCCAATGTTGCCAGCGATGCGAGGCCAGGCTACTGCCGTGATAAGGTTAGGAGTGCCGAGTGAGATGGTAGCATGTGAGAGCCTCGGGCTCGGGCGAGGCATGGCGATGCGAGGGCCAGGACTCGGTCAGAGAGCGGAAAATCAGGCAGGTCGCATTACTGGTGGAGAGTCCTTTGCCAGGCGTGTGTTATCAATCACACCCCACACCTCGTACGTCACACCCATGCATGCCCTGCCAGCAGGAAGTTGAGGAAGTACAGGGCGAGCATGACGAGGTTGCTGAGTGGGTGCATCGCCATACTGGGCCATGATATCGACGTTGTATCCGAGATGATGCGATTCGGAGACGCCAGGAAGGGTTACGAGAGACGGAGAGGAGACGAAGAGGAGATGGAGATTGCAGATAACAAGAGTACGAGAGCACCCCGTAGAAGAGCTTGCTTTAGACTTTGCATGTGGTGGTCTATCTAGTAACAGAGAGAAGCTTGGAAGGGGAGCATTACCGGGTTTGCAATTTGAGTCCAGGACGAGGACCCACCTACCATCTGGCCACCTACCCGGACAGGCAAGAGCAACGAACAATCTCCAAGCAACCCCCACACGTTCCGGCCAGACCCTTGGCGACGTCAGGGGCGAAGCGGGGGGGGGGCCATTTGCAGGGCGGCCCACCTTCATGGGTCTTGCCTGGAGAGGGGCAGGGGTCGCGCCTGTCACCCCACGAGCTTATTCGGACGTCTAGCACGGCTGTGCTGTGCTTGGCTCATGATGGTCTTTCCTCATCCACACAGTATATCGCATCACACCGACACTGCACACGTGTACCTCCATCTGATCACCCCCTTCCATCATTCTGGAACAATTCTTTGTGCTTCAACGAGCCTGTCAAGCCTGGCCTGGAGGGTGGACAAGCTACAAGGAGAAGACCCACTCAGGTTTACTCCATAATGGGGCCAATACGCCCCAATTCTGATATCCATCATCACAGCCTCAATTCCAAGTGCCCGGATCAGGCACCACCGCATGTTTCCCAGGAGTCGCACCCGGCAACCTCCACCCAGCCGGCCCCCGAGGCCGAAACCCAATCAGTCCGAGCTGACCCGAGTCGATAAGCTTAGGCCAGCCACATCACCAAGCTCCTTGCCTTTCCATCACGCACAGGGGCTTCCACACTGCCACATTCCCGATCAGACTAGGCGCGCGCCTCTCGCCCACCCATGCACCAGGCGCATTATCTTGTCGCAAACGACCTGGCCGCGACCTTCCCACGTTTCTACGGGTATCCACGCAGCTTTCTGGGCCTTCCCACCTTCCCCATTGACCATTTTGCGCAAATACAAGATCATTGCGCCTCTTGAGTGGATCTCGCGAGTCGCGACGGCCTATTGTTCCAGCCCGGCTGATGCCCTTCTGCCTCAAACCTGCCGTCTCGCCCATCGCTATGAGACAAGTCACACGCAGCTAACGTTCGAGATCCGACTGAGAGCAACACACAAGACTGCCGCTTGTTGTGAATATTCGCTGTGGCGTCTGCTCTTCTGCGTAATCAGGGCCGGTCGATGTATGCCTCGTCTGGGAGGACCGACCCCCTCCTGCGTCAGCAGAGCTGGGAGTGCTGCTCATGTACCTAGGTAGGTATCTTCAGAGATGGTGGCACAAACAGGACTCCACGCACTGACCCATGTAAAATACCTACCTAGGTAGGTAGGATATGTTCAGATATCCCTCAGTAATGCATGCTAAATTATCCAGCTATTATTATCTGCCGATACAGTTTCCCTGTCTTGCTAAGTGATTGACGGGGCACTGACCAGGAGTACCGGAAGTCCGAGTCTAATCACACATTTTGATTCCAATTGCCTTGTCACCTCACCTGGCTACATCTACAAGTGAGCAACCATAATTAAATTGCACAATTACAGTATGCCGGGTAGCTAGTGAAAGACATCTGTTTAGATGCCGTGGCCTTCTACGAAGATTAGCTTTGGAATTATGACAGTCTAGGTGTGCTGTCCACCCAGATTCATTTATACCACCGCCAATGGCCACACTGCCATGCAACTGCAGTGGACCTGCAAATAATACATTTGCCTTGCTAGATCCGACCTATTGAGTCCGTATGGTATCAGTGAAGGAGAACCTTAATCCACATGTGATGTATTGTCTTGTGTATCTGGAACGGGTTGTTTTCGCTTGTGGACGGAGCATTGTTGTGTCGAAAAACTTAGAATGATGATGCCAGAGCCGCGAGCTGCCTATCTCAACATAAGTAACCCCGTCCAGATCACGTGGGGTCTCGCACCCCATTCATTTTTCCTACTTCTCCAGGATATTTGTCTAGTAATAGTATGAGTGGGATTATCGCCGGGAGCCAACGGTGGGATTCGGGGACTGGGGACTGTTTCACATCACAAACTCCCTCCTGCATAGCTGCTTTCTCAAGGCCTCATTGAGGCCTTCAAGACGGACTTTGAGCCGTGAATACGGGCTGTCCATCCGTTCCCACGTAATTTAATTCCCGAGGCGGCTTGGAGACGAGCATCTCGGAGTCTTCTCGGCTTATGCGCACGCGTCAGAAGGCTTTCAACCCATACTCACAAGTAAATTTTAGACCCCAAGCTCAGTGCGGAGCCAAATGATTTGCCTTTGATTTCCACCGAATCTCTCAACTTTCCCTTGAGGAACTTGAGAGCTTTTGTACAAAGCAAAACTTGCATCAGCAGGGGACTCGCCGCTGGAAGGTTTCTTGCCAATGACACAGACACATGATGCAGTAGATCTCTGCCAGGCTGGCTCCAGGAGATTATCACAGGAAAGCAGAGTCGCTCGGTTGAGGCTCGGGCATGGTCGCGTTTCGCAACCGTACCTACCTACCCAAACTCGGGCGTCCTTGAGAACAGCGCGAAGAATCATACCCAAGTCCAGGCGAGATGGGAAGGTGCGGAATGGCCTTCTGAAGTTTGTGATGAGCCGCGCAGTTCTCGCCAGTAACCAGTTGAATAAGGGCCTACTCGTATCAATCCGAGAAAGCATTGGACCCACCGATTGGTTGTAGTGATTCTGTCCTCCGCACGTCCCGGATGTTGTGTCCCTGGAATCATTGATGTTTCGGCGCGCTCCCTGCTCCACACCATCAGGCGCAGGGCTTCATGGATGGCCATGTACGCGAAGTCTCTCACAGCTCCCTGGAAAGGGCTTCGGAAATGTTTTACGGTGCCAAGATTCCATGTTTTCAGATGTGGTGGACCAGGACAAGTCCCCTTTGTAAAGGGCCGAAAGACGGTCGGCACCTGATTAGCCGCAAGTGAGGAATTTAAGCTTGCAGAAGAATAAATAGAGTGAGCCCCTTGGCACGCATCACTGGCAAGGAACAGCAGTGCACCATGTCCCGAGTTTCACAAGGACCTCGGGACTCAAGTCACATTGTTGGCCACGATCAATTTGATGTCTGTGTAGGTGTAAGCCACAGCCAGACTCCGGAGCCATGTCTGGGCACTTGTGACGCAGAGTTCTCCCTGAGTGATGGATACCAAAATGGTCAAGAACAAGTACTTACTGAAAAGAGGCATGAGACTTTCCCGGTTAACATTGCCTAGATAACGCGGGGTCCGGGCCATTGGACTGGGCGATTTTAGCTTCATACTAATCATAATCAACATCTCGTCAAACTCTGGATGACTTGGCTCTCTGGTCAATTTTATCAATCGCGGTGATCATTCAATGCATATCCAATGAGCCCTTTGGGGATGGCTGCATACACCGAAGCGTCTGCTACTCCGCACGTAGGGCACGGTTTATATAAATAAAGCGCCTTCCACGTACGGCCAGGGGTAAGAGCCAGCAAATGTTTCCCCCGGTTCCGCAGATGCGGCCCTCAATAGCCAGTATTTAACGGATTTCACATCTGGATGGAAGGTTCTCCTTCCATTAAACATATTGCGCTTGTCTTGCAGAGTGTGCTCCGGGGAGGAGGGTATTTACCTAGCTAGTTTCTTTCTGGAGATAATCAACACCGCAATGCCCGGATAGTCACCTTCCGAGGTTTGGATCATGGCTTTTTGGCATCGCGAGGGTTCCGATGGCCATATTCAAGTGACAGCTCAGCAACACAGCGCATAAAGCTTGTCGGCGGTAGTGCTCTGGACAAGAAAGATACCTAGGCAGATAAGGCACGTAGAGCCCTCGGGATCATCCGTGTTTGAGTCTGTCACCCCTCAAGTGCTAAGCAATTCATAAGTAACCAGCCCAACCGCTGGGTATTATGTAATAGTAATCATCATTTTATGCCAAAAGGTTGATTCAGAGAGATTGTGGTATCCAAGGCAATCAAATTTAGTAGTTATCCAATGTAATCCGTAAGCACCTGGGCACATGTGACCGAGTTTCTCCATGAAGACTGGTTGATATCCCGTTTCACCAATTATTTTGTTCCGCCGCCACACCCCAATCATTCCTCGCTTCTTTGAGGCATTCCAGCGCTCTGCCCATGTTGCCGTGCATGAACTCGTTCTTCTCCTCGAGTGTGATGCTGAACTCATCGAATAATTCCTTGTTCTCCTCGCTGGGGACGTCGCCTCTGCCATCCGCAAAGTCCGCCGCAGCCCGTAGCGCCTCGTACAACGGGCTCTTCTTGTCCAAGAGATACTCGTACTCGGCAAGGAGGAACCGGGCGCTGCCAGGCCTCGCATCCCGGAGTGGCGCTTTCACAGGCTGCCCTTCCACGGGCCGGTTGATGTAATTCTCATACGCACGGCGGAGTCTCTCACGTTCGGCCTCCTCTGTGGCTCGAGCATCCTTTTCGGCCGATGCCTTGTCACGGTTCTCCAGATCTCTCGTAAGCTTTTCGACCATCTCCCGATTCTTTTCGATGGTCTCCTGGAAGGTCCTCTCGAACTCTTCGCGCTTCTTATTGCTTGTCTCTTCGAACTTCACCTTATCGTTCTCCCTGGCTTGATTAGCCTTCTGTATGGCGCGCTCGTATTTCCTCTTCTCTGCTGCTGCTTCGTTCTCGTGCCTTTGCTGCTGTTCCATCAGTTGAGCCTCGAGTGTCTGCACTCTCGCCTCGGCAGAAATTCGCCTTCTAATTTCTTCTTGGAGGTCCTCTTCTCTGAGCCTCGATGGCACATCGTCGGATCTCGAGGCTCCATCTACGTCATTCTTGGGCTCCTGCTGCCCCGAATCCGTTACAGAAACTTCTTGCTGTGTTACGTCTTGCCCTCCTGACTCTGTCGTGGTCTCTTCCTCGGAGTCGTCTATGCTCTCGTTCTCGAGCTCAGCAGCCAGGGTGGAGAGCCGTCGCTGGGTTGGATTGGCTTCTCTGGAATCATCAGGGTTCTCTAGCAGGGACTGGTATGTACTGGGCGGGGTTTGTGGCTCCTCGGCAGGTACCTCATCCGCAAGCTCCTCGACGACGAAGCCGAGAGCGGGTTCGATTTGAGAGGAGTTGAGGGGCCCATCGCCGGTAACCACAGGGACCTCACCAGCTTGAGATGGCACCTGCTCATGAGTTCTGGGGTCTTCAGTAGTTGTCTCGTTGGGAGGCGGTTTTACGTGAGTGTCCATCGTCTCAGCATCCAGCTTCCTCTGCTGATCGTTCGAAGTAACAGGGGCAGGTGCAGAAGAAGGAGAAGGCGAAAGATGTCCAGAGGCGGACTGCGATGTTTTTTTTAGATGGTTTTCGCGACCCACTTCTCTTGCCCTTTGCCATCTTCTTCTAAGGTAGGATGTCCGCGTTTTGTAAGAGTACGCTCGAAATAACTCAACAGCCGAGTCGGAGCAGCGGCGATAGCAGGACATCGGAATTAGTTGACAGCTCTAGTAAAAACAAAAGGAATCTTCCGCATGCAATCAAGTTTCATTTCCCTGAGAATGTCTTTGGGACAAAGAACCTGCGACGGAATGGCATTTGAAACCCTTGCCGGGCAAAGTTCAGGCAGGTTGGCCCGATGCGGCGAATCCGCCCTGCAAAGCCGGCCCCGTGCCGGATGTCTTTCTGCAGACGTCCCAGCCAACAAGCCACAGAGAATAATGGCCAATAAAAGCACCAGGCCCGAAACCTCTAGTAGAACAATAAGATTTCTACGGCGAGACACATGATCAATTGTAGAACGGACGGCTATCTGATAAAACCAAGTTCATTTGCAAAGACGTCCCAGTAGATTACATTGCAACACTAGTTACCTATTCGAAAAAGAACAAAAACTGAAACAAAAGAACAACTGGCAATACGATTTCGAATTAGGCAGATGACTAGACTAGAAATGAAACGCCTTATTCCGTAAATCTTGGTTTACGTCGAAGTTTTGGCGCCTGGGTCAAAACAGTGGCCAGCCTGCCTCGCATATCTCGAATGAGACGACCCTCAGGGATCGCCTTTTCAAACATCGGTGGCGTATGAGGGAAAAGGGTGGCCGTAGATGCATTTGTGTCAATTAAACGTGCGTCTGTCGAAGCGGGTGTCCGATCGCGGCCACAAAATGGGAGGCATTCAACGTCTTCCCAAAATAAATCTGGGTATTCTGAAGCTGGAGTTCCATGATCTTCAACATCTTGACCATCTTCATCAGATACATGTGGGTCTGTGGAAGCTGGACTTGTGACAGAAGAAGAATATTCATTCTCATTTTGATCATCCTCGAGCTCCAAAAGCCGTATGACATCCTTGATGGGAATGCCAGCCACTGAGACAAGCCGTTTTACATTTCCGTCCATTCCCTCGAACTCCACGTCCATGTTTTCCGCCCAAGCCGCAGCAATAATCCGAGCCTCTATGGCCTCCCGTCTCATGTCTGCGATATCGAGGATCTGCTTCATGGCAAGCCGCGCCTCTTGTTCCAAGTCTGGACGTTGGGCCTTCTCTGCCACATTCAGGGCAACCTTCGCACGGGCCATTGAAAGCGTCAATTTCATCGACGACCTGTCCTCTCTGAATTCCTTGGCTGCTTGCCTGGCATGGTTCAGGTGGGTTCTAAACCTGAATTCAGGGTCACTGCCCCTTGAGGCTTTGTTCTCCGAGTAGCCGTGCACTTCCTTCTGGGTTTCCTGCATATTGGAATACGCCAACTTCGTTTGGTTTCCCGGTGAATGCTGGTTTTCGATACAAATGACACAATTGGATGAACACCAGAAGCAAAGGACAGCCCTAGATGATAAGTCTCGATCTTTTAAGTTCACACAAGCCGAATAAAGCGTCCAAATGGCCTTGTTTGATGGTTGAAAGGAATGTTTGTCATTGTACATTATCAGTAAGAATACCTGGAGACAGCCGGCCGGCCTGGGCCGCAGGGACAACTTTTAAAATCCAACATTTTTCAAAACAAAGGGCAATGAACCATGGACACAATGGCAACTTCAGATTCTTGTAGTTCTAAATTGATTGCCTAATTCCATTCAGCCATTGCCGACTTCTCTGACTAGCAGCCGAAATGATATCCATAGAAGTACTTGGGGTGGGCACTCAAGGAAATGGAAAAGATGCAAATAATAAGAAAGAAAACTCTCAGCGCCTTTGGAATCAATCATAATGACCATCACAGAGGCTTCACACTCCACACATCAGGGAAAAATTGTCTTAGACTGCACAAATGACCAAGTCCCAAAATAGATGCCTCAAAATGAAAAGCCCGCTTCTTGTCATTTGCCGTGCTATGCTAGGGTTACAACATACAACTACTTCAAGGCTCTCTTAGGTATGAGCATTACCAAAAGCCTCCTAATTTTATGCTATATTAGAATATATGCAATTTGTATGATTACTTTAACAAAGGCCCAGGGCTACTACATACACGGATATCAAAGTTTACCTGGCACAGAACTTGAATGTCCCCATATGCAGCATTCCAAATTATACTAGGCATTATTATAGAAGCTCTACATATTCGTGGACCATTCGGGATCATGCAATCAATGGGACATGATAATCTTCAAACTGGTGGCTGTATGCCTCATGGCATTTCACTGTAAGTCTCATGCATGGCTGATGCAAATTTGAATCACATATGGATCTCAACTTCATGAGCACCTAGGTATGCGGAGTCATCTATGCGTGAATTGGCTCTGCTGAGATTCTTACCACATAGTATGCTTGAATGTGTAATTCTCGGGAAGAGACCCATCCTAAGTGTAGGAACTTCATAACAGGATCAAACTGCTTCAATCCTGAGAGCAAGGCCGAGCCGAGTTTATAGATTGCGGTCGTTGGCTCATGAAGTTACAAATCTATATTTAGGTAACAAGCATTTCGCTAGTTATCGGCTCTTAATCGCCGATTCTCTCTTGCGCAACCGGACGTTGAGACCCGACTGTGGTACAAACCACCTGTTCTGGACAGTCCAAGCTTTTCCACCGTCTGCAAGTTCAATGTCATATGCCTGCAGTAATGTTGGTATGAGCTTGTATATCTCTAGGTACGATATGTGCTTCCCTAGACAAACTCTGTGGCCAGCTCCAAAAGTCACTTGTGACGACATTAGCAAAACAGCTTGTGTGAAGGAATACGAGTAATACTCACAGAGAGCAGAGTCCATTTTCTTGATGCGTGCCTCATCGCCCTCGAGCCACCGCTCAGGCCTCCAATCTTCCGCGTCTGAACCGAAGACTTCCGGGTCGTGGTGGATGACCCACGCGTTCATGCCCACAATGGTCCCCGCCGGGAGTGCGGTCCCGCACACATCCAAGCCACCTGCGGGTACAACGCGCTCCAGATGAAGGCCAAAGGGCGGATGCACGCGGCCGGCTTCTTTGAAACAGGCACTCAAGTAGGGAAGTGCTTGACTCTCCTTCCACGTTGTCGTCTCAGAGAGCGCGCCGCGACCGGCGGCCGAGTCAAGCTCCTCCCGTAGCCTGGCCAAGCTTTTCGGGTGGGTAAGAAGCTGGTGGAACATCGTTCTCAGGAATATAGCCGTCGTGTCACTGCCCGCGATGATGTTGGAGGACGTCCATGCACGCAAAGCCCTGCCCAAGGAGCTTCTGTTAGTAGAGCATCAATGATACAATCGCGGGCGCTTAAGATGTCCCAGATGGGGATCTGAATAGAGCCAAAATTTGACACGTACCACGGTGGAATAGACGGATCCTTTTCCAATGCGGCTAGAAAGCGAGACAGAAAGTCGCGATCGTTGGCTTGGCTGGACTCTTTTTCAGATCCGGTCAAGGCACGTCTTTCTTCTTCCCGTTTGTTCGCAAACTGGACCATGGGAGACCACCTCGGCGGTCTCAGGCGGGACACGATCTTATTCTTCACCCACAGCGAATCAAGCCAGGGCATTTGACCAACCTTAAAGGGATGAGTTGTTAGCAAATGATTAATAAATGGGCAAAGAGGAGCTTTGTAAGACTCACGATAGCAACATATTCAAACCACTGCCAAATGCTGGCCATGATGCCTTCCACATCCCGGCCCTCTTCGAGAAAGCCCAACCGCTTGGAGAAAGTGATCTCACCAACTACGTCGAACTTATAGCTCACAGTCAGTCTCGAAGTCCCATCAGGCATTCAGACGTAGGTGGATACGAGGGACTGGGGGCAGAAAGTAATACCGCAAAGTACTGCAACCATGCGTCGAAGTCGCACACACCCCCTTGGAGCACGAAACGACGGTCAAGCTCCTGGCGGAATACGTCGATGGTACGATCTACAAGGGGCTCGAAAGATACGAGATTGCTCATCGAGTAGACAGCAGCGATGGGTCTCTTTAGCATACGATGGAGCATCTCGTCCTGGGTCGCGAAGATGGTGGGCAGGATCGTGCCGTTCCGCATTGGTGGTATTACGCTGTAGAAGTCTGACTTCAACAGAGGGTCGCCCCGCATGCGGTATATGGTCTCTACTGCAGCAGCTGAGCCCACTGAGACCGCATTGGGGCCGTAACGCACCAAAGGTGCCCATCTGGAGCCTTTCGTGGCATACTGGCGGTGCTGGGCGATGTGGACGTTGTGGGCATCGCGGTGGTAGACCCACAAGAACCGAGGGATGTTGGAGAAGCGAGCCGTGAAGGGCCCTGGAATGTGAGAGAGTCGGTGGTATTGTCTTGCGTAGTGGATTGCGAGCAAGATAAAAAGGACCAGGAAGGCCAGAGAGGTGGGAAAGGTTGCAGGAAAGGCGAGAGACATTGTCAACTGATGGACGGGTAATTTGCTCCCTCACTTGGGCCTCCAAACGCGTCTCGATGGTTACCAAACAGAGGAATGAATGCAGGGGTCAAAGAACTTGAGAATACTATCTTGAACTACTCATGGCTGCGGTCCTTCATACTCCTCAGTAATATTGACCACTGCACGGCCACAATAATCCACGGGATACCCAATCCCTTTGCAAGTCACGCAAAAAAACGCAGAAATCCTTGGTGAATGGGGTCGTGTGTGACCCGGAGCCGAGCAGGATGCAGGACGGCTTTGGCTTCACATGCGGACTTCGGGCATTAGAAGTCGCGGATCAAATAGATGTGACAGCCTGTCTGACACACAAGATAATGTAACCCTGTAAGCGACGCATGGGGTCATGTATGCGCTTAGTCGGAGCCGAAGAACTTTGGAATCCTTTGCGGTACGAGGCCTTGGCAAATCCCTCATGTTCTTTTGTAGACATTTTCGGCGGTGGAGTCAAGCTTGTGGCGCAAATGCGAGCCTTTTCCCTATTGGGCTGATTATGACGATTTGTAGGGACACAGATTACTTTTCAAGATTCGGTTTTGATTTATTGGTATCTTCGTGGAAAGAATCTCGCGATGTGAGGTTCAGACCCACGAAATATTTCAATGCGGGCCAAAGGAAGACGCGTCCAGTTTACCCTACCTAGGTACCTAGGCAATCACCTACGTAGTACTTACTGAGGTTTTCTTAGCGACAGACGACCCGTTTTTTTTTCTTCTTGTTTTTCTCGTAACCTACTGTTATCGGCATTATGTTTATTATCAAACGCTGGGTCCTTGAGCGTTTACGACTGTGTGAAGGGACGGCTTGTATTTCGATTGTTTTTTTCAAAAAGAAAAAAAAAAGAGAGACATTTGTGTCCGGATTAAAAACAAAACCAACTTACTAATGTAGGTACACTGCACATCAAATTCGACGAATTGTGGTGGTTACCGTGTCAATTATTGCCCCACTGCACATATATATAGTTATATATATTCTCCACGCCCGCCCGCGTTTCTCATGTAGCAGAAAACGTGCCGATTGAGGTCATCGTCATATGGATATTCGAAAGCAGGGATCGATCGAAGTGCTTCATACCATTCACCAAAGCTTTGAAATCATGTTTGAGTCTTGATTCGATGGGTATAAAGTACCTACCTACGGGTAGGGCAGGTAATAGTGAAACAAGCAATCAATTGATTTCAAACAGCAGGCAGAGATTGATCAAGTGCTAAGTGGCACAGCTATGGCAATGTTTTGTAAGAATCTGTGATTTGAGAAGAAGTAACCAAGTACTAAATACAATTATCGGATGGATTCGTCATGACCACCAGAGAAAATAGTGGCTGATTGATCCGGACAGAGTTGAGGACTGCCAATTCCCTTAACTACCCAATGACCTCGCGGCCCACCATAAGCCACTTCTAAAATAAGCCGATTTCTGCAAAGGTCCTATTAAAATATAGGAAGCGGAAGTGAAGGTACTCTCATGTACATAGAAAACGTTTTCTCCAATGAGCCATTTATTGTATACTGGCTTAGTTACCGCCAAGGATGTCATCGACGATTTTCTCAGCAAGTGCGTCTATTGATACATTAGTCAGATAACAACCTCAGGCGGCTCAAATTCGAATGTCATCAGAAAGACTCACAAATTACAGACATCGGATGCCCGGGAGGCAGAATTGGCAGACTCGAGGCGTCAACAACACGCAGTCCCTCGACACCGCGGACCCTGGCCTGGGCGTCGAGCACGGCCATACTGTCGCTCTCGGGACCCATGCGGCAGGTGCAAGCCGCATGGAAAATGGTAGAGAAGCTCGCTTGAATATGACGCCAAATGTCCTCGTCACTGACAAAGTCGGGCCCAGGGAAGTACTCCTCGCCCACAAGCAGTGGCTGCATGGCTGGTGACTCCCAGACCTGGCGGGTACGTTTGAAGGCGGCAATAGCCATGTCCTTGTCAGCTGGGTGGCTCAGCCAGTTGGGGTTGATTATGGGGTGGTCGGCTGTATCGTTGGACTGAATGGTCACGTTTCCGGTCGAGAGTGTCGCCACGAGACCCGCGATGACCGAGGCGTATTGGAACTCGTCGTGGGGTTGGTTGGTCTGGAAGTTGGTGGCGTTGCCGAAGTAGCCGCCGTTGGGGAGATACTCGACCTCCGGCCAATCGGCCGAGAATGTCGAGTCCAGGGTTGAGATGGTAGAGTTCGTGAGGTTATTCCGGGGAAGACGCTCCCAGCCTGTACATTGGTTAGTCAATACCGCGTACGCTTTGCGATTTAGGCTAATTCGAGCCTGCACCTACCGAGAATGTCGATGCCTGGGTTGGTCATGGGCCCGTTGCCATGCGCGTACTGCTCCTCATACAAAGCCCGCTGCTGAGGATTGCCGAAGGCAGAGCCAGTGACGACGTTGACCCTGTATGTGCTGCCGAAGAGCACGTGGTCCTTCATGTGTTGGCCCACCCCGGGGCTGTCCTGGACAACTTCGATACCGTGCTCTTCCAATGTGGCCCTGGGACCGATACCCGATACCATCAGAAGCTGGGGGCTGTGAAAGGAACCAGCAGAGACGATGACCTCTCTCCGTGCACGCAGTGTGTACTGGAGGCCTTGAGTATCAACGAGAACACCTGTCGCGCGCCTGTCCTCATCGAACAGGACGCGCTTTGCCATGGTCGAGATGAAAGTTATCAGGTTGGGATGGCGCACATTGAGATGTGGCCGGAGGAATGCAGTCTCAGAAGACTCGCGAGTATTGTCGTCGTTACGGATTGTCGCGAGAGGGTAGGCATAGGCACCAGATAGGTCACCGCTCTCGAACCCGCTCTGTGAATGTAACCCGATGGCTTCGAAACCCAAAGCTGCCCAACTTCCGAAGGGTTGTGCGTACTTGGGATACAGCACCGACAGAGGTCCGTCAGTGCCGAGCACGGCAGGGTCATAGTCGGGCGTTGAGTTGGCAAATCGGTCATAGGTGCCGCCCACTGGGGGGGTGAAATTCTGGGACTTCGTGAAGTACGGGAAGAAATTGTCAAATGCATAGGCATCTGAGCCGGCCGCTTCTGCCATCTGGTCCATTGATCCACGAGTGGGAAGATGGTAGGTCATGTAGTTACGTGCGCTACATCCACCGAGCATCCGCCCACGCGGATAATGAGCGCGCACGTTAAGGAGCGCCTCCTGGGGCTCTGTAATGAGGCCCCAGTCAGCTCCGGGCTGCCAGTTATCAATGTCCTTGCCGGTGTACCAGTTGTCGTTGGACGGGATCACACTGAGATTGCCGTTGGTGATCTCGTAGAAGCTGCCTATAGATAGGGTGCATATGTTAATATCAAAGTTAAATTAAGCAAAATAAACTTAGCACTGGAGAACTTACCGGCCTCAATTACGGCAACACTCAGGTCTCTGTTCTCAGCCAGCCTGCCAGCCACTGTAAGGCCGGCCTGTCCTCCTCCGACAATGACATAGTCGAACTCGTAATCTTGTCCAGGGATGCCGAAACTGGTGCTCAAAAGAGGTATTTGCGTCCCAGTAGAGTTCTGAGTCGGTGGTCGAGGAGCAGCTCGCACTGAGAGCCCTGGCATAATGAAAGCTGCCAGGGCTGAGAGTTGAAGGGTGTGCATTTTGTGAAAGAGTTTGGGAAGGAAGGAGGATACCGTATAGTGATCACTGTGCTCTCTTGTATTGATGGGATTGAGCGGCCTGTGGATGAACATCTTCACCTCCAATGAATATCCTCAACGCTTCCCTATATATATAAAAATTCCAAAGCGGCTTTCTTGGTGTATCCTCGGCCTCACTCAAGCCCCCATCCTTCCTTCTCTTCCTTGGCTCCTCGTGATTCTTCGCTTGAGGTTTCGTGATGAGTGACATTCGGGCATGGCGATGTTGCTGCCTTGCTCAGACGAACTTGCGCCATGCTGAACCAAGCCCAATACCAGACTGAATTGGGGATATTTGTCTACATTGGCGGCAAGCTGTGCTGCCTTCTCATCAGCTGACACTCATCCATCCCGTACTGTCCTTATGCTCTCCCGTAAAGGAGCCGTGCGGACCCGTGAAGGAGGCCATGCTTTCCCACAAACCCATCGTCACAACATTGAATCCATCCGAGCGCCACCTCATCCTTTCAGCAGCCTACTAGGCCACCCATGCGGGGGCCGTATTCCTGGAAGCTCTTGTAACTAATCGCATGATTCGGGGATACAGAAGACCAGCTCATCCGATACGATACTGGAGACATTGTCACTTGAGCCGCAATCCTCCCCGAATATATACAGAGGCACGTGGGCTGCGTTTCAGGTGATATTATTAGGCGTCCCCGTCGGGACCTGAGTGGCTCAGATACCCTGTCGGTCAAACACTATTACTCAGGTAGCCGCGCCGCGCTAAATGCGACCAACTGGGAAGGTCACCACACGCTCAAGTATCTCTATAGGGCTGAGAGTGCTGGGTGCCCAGCCATGGAAGCGTGTCCGCGGGAGAGCTGAGTGGCCCGTAGCATCCGCTCGAATCCTTCTCGAAGGAACGGAGACTCTCAAGTACACGTGGGATTCCATACCCTCGGGACATCCCAGGGCTATGCAACTTTGTGTTGCCAGGGTCCAGACAGCAGTTTTGGGCAGGCCCAGGGCTTTCTGCATACTCCACGACCCAGGTGACCTGGAATTCCTCTTGGAAACACCTTGAAAACACGTGCGCCACGTGCGCCAAGTTTCGCAGGACAAGCACTTGGCTCGTTGAATTCAAATTTTGGGCTTGGTTAATCCTTACGATGTGGGTTAAAATGTCACAAGGAGTGATGCTGAAGGGGCAAGAGTTGGCTGCTTTGCCTCACTTAGAAATCCACTTTCACACCGTGCCACAGCCGCTGCGAATATGGCAGCTAATAGCAAGCAACACTTGACTAATCTGCAATCTCCACGGCTATTGCGATACCTGCTGTAAAGTTTATGGAAAGCCTTCCAAGCCTCTTCGTCTCATATGACTTTATGCTAGACATTTCTGTAAATTGTCGTTTCGTGGCACCAAGGGATGTTTCAGGCCATGCTAGATATATCAAGATGTGCAACCGGCACCAAAGACTACACAGGATGCACATTTAAAGCTTTTGCTGCATCTGAAATAAACTTGTTGATACCCAGGCAGGGGACGGTGAGGATGCCTTGGTTGCACCCGAAATTGATTTTACCGCGGAAGCCAAGATCTCAGTAGACCATGCAAATTTTACACTGCACACACAAACCCAGTAAGGTGGGTTTGCAGTTTTCCCAGCCAAGCTCGTGTGTGTGTGTGAATAGCCAGCCACAGGCCTACGTATGAGGGGTCACACGGCTTCAGGACCACATTGTCAGCAAAACGCCTCATGCTGTGCTTGGAAAACTCCAATGAAGGTACGCGGAGGTACAGGACCCGGAGTTACAATACTCAACAACGGAAACTTTAGGACGCCAAAGAAGGCATTTAACCCATTAGGATTTGCAGACCGATTTCTCTTTGTCAGCGCATGCTCGGAGACTCTGAGGCTGAAAGACAGGATGTGCCAGGCTAACCCAGATCAGACACATCTGATGCTGACTGAGTACTTTGGAAGAGGCACCCAGGGTTCCCGTTCAATGTTACGTCACACAAGGCGTGAAGTGGTGGGGGCATAATGCATGTTGGCACACTGTGGCCATGCAGTAAAATCCGAGTGATGATCCGGCTGCATGTCCCGACATTTCCGTCGCGACCGGACATACAAAGTACCTTTCTGCGGTCACGGAGTTATCGCGCCTTGGAGGCTGAGTCTCACCGGTCCGCACGAATGCAGGCCCACGTATTAAATGTCCAAGTCCAATAGAAGCCTGGCGGACGTGGTTGTTGCTCGAGTCTGGGCATTACATTTCGTATTTGTTCAATTCGGGCCACCCTGAAGAACTTGTTCATCACTTTCGCAATCACAGCCAATGAGACAAGCTATTTCCAAACTCTCACGCCGTGTCAAGCCAAGCAACTCTACTTTACCGGATCCGGCACCAACTTCAAACGCAGTTACACATTCCCACCGCTCCAGCCACATCATGTCTGCCAATGCCTCTACCGCTTCCTCCTCGGCCTCTCTCAAAGGCAAGGTTGCAATCATCACCGGCGGTACCAAAGGAATTGGCAAGGCCACATCCATCGCGCTCGCCCGCCTCGGCGCCACGGTGGTCATCAACTATTCTTCTGACGAGGAGGCCGCACAAGGTGTCCTCGCCGAGATCCAGAAACTCGGGGCGGGGGAGGCACGCCTCATCCGGGCTGATGCTAGCACTATAGATGGTGCACAGGCGCTCGTGAAGCAGACTGTTGACGCATATTCCAAGATCGACGTGCTGATTCCCAACGCGGGTGTGCTGCCCATGAAGGACCTGGAGCACACCACAGAGGCCGACTTTGACCGGACCTTTGCA
Organism: Diaporthe aspalathi; assembly: GCA_001447215.1. Lineage (NCBI taxonomy): Eukaryota > Fungi > Ascomycota > Sordariomycetes > Diaporthales > Diaporthaceae > Diaporthe > Diaporthe aspalathi. Next base: position 161,450 of record LJJS01000394.1, read on the forward strand.
ATCAATGTCAAGGGCCCCTACTTCTTGGCCCAGGTGAGCATTCTAACCCTTTTTGGGCATCGCACGCGAGGAACCTCTGAAGACTTGAACTGACCCCCTGGCCGCTCTCCTCCCTGCAGGCTGCCGCTCCGTACTTGGCACGCGGCTCCCACATCATCTTCGTGTCGACCACCCTGACCACGGCGTCCACCGTAATGCCGGGATACCTGCTCTACAACAGCACAAAGGGCGCAGTTGAGCAGATGACCCGCGTGATCAGCAAGGATTTGGGCCGGAAGGGCGTCCTGGTCAACGCGGTGGCCCCCGGTCCCACGGGAACCGAGCTCTTCTTCCGCGGCAAGAGTGAGGAGCTGCTCAAGACCATCGCCAACTTCAACCCGCAGGGCCGCATTGGTACACCCGAGGAGATTGCTGAGGCTGTAGTCTTTCTTGCTCATTCCACTTGGGTCTCGGGTCAGGTACTCCGCGCCAATGGCGGTATGGCCTAGAGGGCTAGCGCTGTCCCTCTCTCACTGGACCAGGACTGAGAGTGCCAGTAAAAGGGGGATCTTTGCTCGCAGAATAGTTCGTCATTAACCTGTTACCTGGAAACTCAATATTTGTACGCATGCTTTCGTTCGCGGCAGTCCAATGATGCACACACACCTGGGAAACCTGAATACATCTAAACACATCATTCTGCCTCTGAATGTGAAATCAATTTAGACCCTCGGCGACATGTCTAACACTAGGCACATCATCACTAAGACTTCTATACTTGCCAAACATGCCTCCCCAACTGTTTCTACCAACTTTCCTGCACTACCACCTTTTCCACCTGTATCTAGGCAGATTTTCGAACCCGATCATCACACCAAGCTAGATGAAATATAGTGGGTTGAGGCTGAGAGGGTGTTGGGATGGCACTGTTACTGTGCTACAGCCTTGAATTCGAACAAAGTTGGGAAACCTGTGGGAGTGGGGGATAGTCACTATAAAGCAAGGACCCTGGACTATACAATGTCACCCAAGAGAAATTATACTTCCGAGCTTACATGTACCCCTCAAGGACGAATGTGCATGTAAGACGGGTGGGTCTTTAGTTCCCGGTGAAGAATTCGAATCCTTCAGGATATCCGGGGCCAAATCGCTTACGAGACACCCACGGCTCGGAGTTTCTCAACTTCCTCTCACAGGTGGGATCCCATCCTTTGGCTTCATGAAGGCATCACCACGACGCTGTGGCCTGATCGAATTTTTAGCTTAGCACGACCTCTCTGAGTGATTGACGAACCTGACCAGCGTCAGAAGATATTCCTCGTATCTATATATACTGTGTAATGAATTTCAAGCATGGGACAATCGAGCGTGCATACATCCTGCAACGTGACAAGCCCAACTTGTATTGCACAGCTCGCAGAAAATCGTCAACATGGGAAGCCAGAGCAGCGACAGCCTAATTCCAATCGTGGATGTGAGCGCGTTCCTGTCTCCCACTGCCAGTGAGGCGGAGCGTCGCCAGGTTGTCGAAGATGTGCGCCACGCGTGCACGACTTACGGCTTCTTCACCCTGGTTGGGCATGGTATCCCGCATACGCAGCTGAAAGAGGCCTTCGAGAGCAGCAAACGTTTCTTCGCACTGCCCGAGGAAAAACGCAAGGATGTCCATGTCGGCAAGGCCGTTGGACGATCCTTCAGGGGCTGGGAGCCGCCTTTCATCCAGCAGCACAAGGAAGACCTGCTGCCGGACACGAAGGAGGTGAGTCATCAAAGAGTGTAGATACGTTTCGGCTGTTTGGCGCCATCTACCAGTAGACGCTGACATAATCTATGCACAAAAAGACATACATATTCGGTCGTGAGGTCCCAGCAGACCATCCCGATGCAGGCAGCTTCATGACGGGCCCGAATCTGTGGCCGGATCTTCCGCCGGAGGAATTCAAGGATGTCGTTTTAGCATATCAGGCCAGAATGGTGGCTCTTGCAAAGGTCATCATCCGAATCCTGGTGCAAGGCCTGCCTGAGGAATGGGGTTGCCCATCCGACGCACTGGACGGCCTAACTGTGGATCCAGCGATCCCTATGCGCTTCCTCCATTATGGTCCTGTGACGAAGAAAGATCCGCGCCAATTTGGAGGTATGAGCTGATTCCTTCCAATCCTTAATCATTGTGAGATATTTCAGATAACCTTATCCCCGTCATCTAGTCGCCGCCCACACCGACTTCAGTGCCATCACCATCTTGCTGCAGCAGCCGGGCACAGAGGGCCTGCAGGTGTGGTATCCGCCCACGGAGGACTGGATTCCAGTGCCAGTAGTCGAAGATGGCTTTGTCATCAACATTGGTGACTTGATGCAGAAGTACACGGGCGGGTACTATCGCAGCGCGTGCCATCGTGTCGTTACCTTCAGTGAGAAGGACAAGCACCGCTATAGTATCGCATTCTTCTTTGATGGCAACCTACAGTTCAAGACGAAGGCGCTGGATGGGTCGGGCGAAGAAACCGAAGTCGGTGAATACGTGCGGTCTCGTCTGATGGGCACCCTCGGGACAAGAGGTCCGTTACTTTAGAGAAGAACAGGGTCATATATTACGAATTGTTTGCGATACGAGGTTCTCAAATTTGTGCAGTCCTTTGGTGAATCAATTGCTTCGTTGCTCAATGTGATACTGGGACTCAGCGGTACTGAAGTATTACTAAATAATAGTAAGAAATTCAAAAATTCTATTCACATACATTGAAACTCTTTAGCTATGTTCTCACGTCACAGGTGGTGTACATAAAGTATATGCATACGGCAGTCATTTCTCTTATTAGAAATAAACCGAAAAACTTCTCAGGCTTTGCCACTCATAAGAAGCCTTCGCGTGTGGCCAAGATGGGCCGCTCTTGCAGCCACGAAGCCCACAACACCCACGAGCATGCCAAGCGCGCAGAACACCTTGAGCCACACATAAGGATCCCGGCTTTCATTGCCCGCTATCTCGGAAAGCTCGCCGCCGACGGGCTGGGCGATCAGGACTGACGGGGCAATGACGAGGTAGACGGCGCCGAGGTGCAGGCCCAGCTGGCTCATGTCGGGACAGATCTGGGCGACCAAAGTTGGCACCATGGACACGAAAGTTCCAGATCCGAAGCCGTAGAGCGCGGCGAAGGCAATGCGCCCGTCTTCCCAAGGGGCGCCAATCCACACACCAAGGACGAGCACCACAGAGAAAAAAGCGAAGGCGATGGTGGTGTTGAAGCGACCATACCGGTCTCCGAGCCAGCCAGGCATGACACGACCCACAGTGCTGTCATTGGATTTAGTTCCATGCTGTGCAACAGGAGCTATTGGGATGTAACGTGGCAGAGGATGGAAATAGGTTAGCATACCTTGTGGCACTTAGAATGACAAGCAGGTTGTTGGCGTGTCCCTCGGTCTCACCGTCGTCCATTGCCTCAACAACCATGTAGTTGTAGGGGATGAAAACGCCCAGGAAGTAGAAGAAACACGCCAGTGACAGCGTCAGGACAGGGCCCGGCCGAAGAAGTCTCACCGGCAGGAGATTGGAGGCACGGAAAGACGGCCGGGGACGTCGTGCCGGCAGGGGTCGGCGCGACGTAGTGGCGATGGCCAGGACCATAAGGACGAAGTAGGTCAAGGCGACGGCGCGCATTGTCCAGGGGAACCCGATACGGTCAAACAGAACCGGGATGACGGCGGCGCCAATGACAGCGCCCAGGGCGCTCCCAGCGCTCACAAGACCGAGAGCCAGGCCCCTCCGAGCGCGGAACCACGTCCCGGCGGCTGTTGTGCCTGCGACGAAAATGGCTCCAGTGCCCATCGCACTGACGACGCTCTGGCAAGCAAAGATCTGGCCATAGGTGCGGCAGCTGGCGACCCCTAGCAGGCCACCCACATGCAGCACTGTTCCGACCACGAGGATTATTGTGGGCCCCAGGCGGTCGAACAGTGCTCCGAATATGGGCACGCCAAGGAAAAGGAGGGTCGTCTCGGCCGAGGAAATCCAGCCCACGGTGCTGGCGCTGTACTCGCGCAGCTGGTGGGTGCTGTAGTATGCTTGGAAAACTCCGATGCATGTGATCCAGCCAAAAGACACAAACAGGCAGAGGAAACCCCCGACCACGGTCAGCCAGCCACGTGGGGATGTGTCGAGAGGAGGGAGACCGTCCTCGGCTGCCACCGCCCCTTCCACGCCAGGCACGGAGTTGGGGCTGTACTGCACGTGGTCGGAGTGATCAGGGCGATTGGGACTGTTCTTGGCAGTCTTCTCAGGATCGCGCGCATTGCTGCTGGAGATGGCTGAGTCGGAAGTGGTGGACATGGTTGTTTATTGGTGGTTCGATTCCGCTGTGTGATGTGCAGTGGCTCTTGGCGTCGGGGGCCTCGACCTCACATGCATGTGAGTATACTCATGTACTGCGTATAAAGGTAGGCCGGCGAGAATAAGGATCGTATTACCTGCTCAGTGTTATGGCCAGCAGCGCATAATTGTACGGACCCGCAGGGTAGGCCTTATGTATGTCAAGTATCGTGCTCATCATCGTGCGTCGGTGGGCAACGTTTCGGAGCTAAGACGGGCATCTGAGTACTGTGCAACGTCGCGTTCTGGCATGGACCATAACTCCGTCTGTCAGCACGTTGAGGCTGGCTGGCTGGGCGTGGACAAATTCGGCCGGGGACTAGACCGTTTGCGCTTGCTTATTTGTCTCTGTCTCTTTGCGTGGGTGGAGATGTGACACAAAGAGCTGCACGCCGAGCTCCCAAAGGCGTGATTATATGCGGAACCTGTGGCTCGTCTTCCTTTCGTGTGCCGGGCTATGCCTAACGTGGTATCTATTCATCTCAGAAGAGCAAAAGTTATATAATGGAAACACCAATAAAATATCGTGCATATCAAAGGACCCGAGTGAGGTATTATTTGCTCCTCCAAAGTGGCGGGGCACGGTTTGCTCCATCTTGTTCCATAACTAAGGCTACCGGTCCTAGGCTACCTGTCAACATGGAGGAACCAGCAGTACACGAGGTCCCTTGCCCTCGCTCTCGTATTTTAACACCATGCATAACATTATGCCCCGTAAGAAATACGATCAGGTACAAGAATTGCAAGTCTTCAGCCGTCGTTCACTCGCTCTTGGCGACCCCATCCTTACTCATTGATGCCCTGACCGGTCGCTGAAAGGGCGACGCTGATGTAAGATGTCGGACTAGAGCCCTGGAATTGCACCTGGGCAGAAGGGCTGGCTGTGATTGTCACCTCAGGCCCCATCATCCCTTGGCCTTGGCCCCAGAAGTTACTTGTTAGGCGGCAGCGCGGAGTCAGCCTGCCATAGCAGCCTGCGGCGATGCGCTCACTCGGTTCGCTCAGCGAGCGGTGAATGACCCTAGCCGGCAGTCAGCACAGCTGCGTTGGTTGACTGAGTGTGTAGCGGGTCCCGACCCGATTTGAGACTCGACAGGATGCACAAGGAGAGACCTTGGCCGTACCCATTGGTGTTTCATCCTGGCGTGGGATATAGCCGCGTAGACGGGCACTGGATGGCGATCATTCCTCCATACAATTAACTAAATCAGGGGCTCTACAGTAGCATTTCTACGGAGTGTGAAATTGAAAGCAAACCTCTCATTATTCAGCTTGGCCCAGTGGTACGGTTCGACTCAGACTAGAAAAGAACACATTCGTTCCAACGGGGGATATCGGCAGCCTTAGACTAAGTTTGACTGTGACATCGGGCCTACCTCATTTGCTATTAGTCGACGTGTACTACCACAAGTAGACTGGTGTGGATGCGCGCGGATCGCATGCATGCATTTGTTAATTAGCTGTGGTGTAAATGGGTGGTCCGTCCTTCTTCTCCATTTATTTTGTACATCGAACAGGAAACTCACCAGTTCACCAGCCCACCGCTCAGGCACATTCGCTCCTCTCCTTCATCACCAAGACCTTATGGGGGGAAAGCACATACCTCACAAGGTACTGTCCTTGCGTAAAGGTTAGTCATATTCCTCACCCACTGAAGATACAATACTAACTAACCCTTACGAACTCATTCAGTCTCAATTTGAAGTTTTATTTACTGCAAAATAAGAAGTTTTGAGGGACGGACGTCAAGACGGATTCCATGTTAGTCCGCGCCAGCGCGGGCAAGGAAAGCTCGGACAACTCTCCTCAGTCAACGCGAACTCGGCAGCAACCGGGGGCTGCGTGCGACGAGTGTCGCCGGCGCAAACTTCGGTGCGACCGCCAGAAGCCACAGTGCGGCGCCTGCCAGACATCTGGCGTGGCCTGCATTGTGCCTGTGACCAAACCAGCGCGCGGCCCCAAGCGAGGCTATCTTAAGACATTACAAGCGAGGATATGTATGAAACTCCCGCTCATCTCGCATACGAGTACCTTGTGCCTGCTGACGCAATATTGGCTTGGGCAGCGGCTCTCGAGGGGGCCCTCACCAGCGGGCAGCAATGTAATCCGCCGTCAGCTGGGGACGTTCCCGACGTGTCTTTAGACATGGGGGATATGCCGGACTTCACGGACTTAGGGGACATGAGTGAAACGAGCTTGAGCCATCTCGCATGGCCGTTGGGAATAACAGGCGAGGGCGACTCATTGCCCAGCACTCGCCACATTTCGTACGAGGAGAAGGACATCTTGTCGACACTGGAGGCCCAAGATGGTTGGCCGGAATTGATTCAAGATGCCATCCGGCCAGGCGCCACTCAAAGGCCAGCAACGCACATGGCTTGCCACGATTCCACGACCCGGACTAACTCCAGTCCGCAAACACCCGCAAACACCGACGAGAGCAGCAGTCCGGGATGCTCTCCTGACTTGACAATACCGAGTCCCGTCCAGTCTGACCTGTAAGTCTTGTGGGATCAACTCCTCCAGCCTTTGTCACCGGCCACCAAGTCTCACACTTCACAGTGACCAGCTATACGTTGACCGGATACATACGTTCATACCGATTATTCACCATGGCCGTTGCGCTGAGTGGGCCAAGTCTGATCCTGGCTCTATAGGTGAGGCGCAGACTTCTCTACGACATGCCATGTGGACACTGGCTGCCTCGGCCTCGGCCTACCACTTGACACTTCGGGAGTCACTCTACCAGCGGACAAGGCAGGCTCTAGAGAACCTCGACCAGCGCACCGGCATTGCAGGCGACCATAGCACCTGCACTAACGCTGCCCCTGCCGCTTACGCCGACACGGAAGTCGTCCAGGCGTGGTTGTTGTTGTCAGTCCACGAGCTAATGTGCGTCAATTTCCGCCGTGCCTGGATGACAGCCGGACGGGCTTTTCGCCTAATCCAGCTGGACCCTTCATGGACAACGGCAGATGGTGGTATACCCAGTGATGTTTACGTTAACAGTCAGCATAATCAATCACAGTGGACTGAGATTGAGCAGCGGAGAAGGACCTTTTGGTTTGCGTACTGCCTCGATAGGCTCATGAGCCTGCGCAACGGATCAACCCCCACATTCAGTGAACGAGTACGTCCCCCTCAGATTGATGTATTCTTGGCTTTTCGTTTGTTTTAATGCGATCTCATAAAATAGGTATCTGTTCGGCTTCCTTGCCCCGAACCAGCGTTCCAGTACGGCCAGCCCGTTCACATGGGCTTCCTCGAGCCCAAACCCACAAACATACCCTCCGCATCCAATCCTTCAACAATGGTCACCTCGTCTCCATTTCATGAGTGCATAGTAGCAGCAACGGTTGCCGGACACGTCCTATCACACCGCCGTCAGGCCCTGATGGACACGGCGAGCGTGGAAGAAACCACTAATACCCAGAATATGTTCACGTTCTGGGACCGTCACGCATGGCTTGACTCGCTCGTGGCCGACAGCATGGCTAACTTCGCCGCGCATCACCCGCCTGCGGCACAGGAACGGGATCCCATGCTGCTCTTCCTAGCTATGGTTTGGCGTGCTACTGCATTGTATCTTTGGCACACGGCAGAGGGTGTCTCGGTTCCGGGGACTGACCCGGAAATGACCGGAATCGTCGGTATCGAGTCGTCAACTGCGCAGATGGCCCGCAGTGCTGCACAGGAGGTGCTGCGCTTGATGGGGAAGATGTCCGAGCTGAATGGCTGGAAAGTGCGTCTTCTCTCAGCCGCGTCCCTTATATTATATCCACGACATAAGTCGTTCAAGGCATACAGCATCCGGGATCAGCTAACACGATGCGACTATTCGTAGGTCCATCCGCTCATGAGCTTGCCCCTGACACTGTGCGCCGAGTTGCTGGCCCCTAGGCCTGATCTGATGGCCGCTTTCTCCCAGAAGTTGAGGGAAATTATGCAAGCGTCACACAGCGTTGGACCATTGTCTGGGGTTGGGATGCGAACATATCAATGAATTCTGAGGCATCCATCCAAGTCTACGCTACTGCGTTCTAGATTGCGTGTACAGCTCGGAGATGGGACAGTGTCCGGGACAACCTATTCTCAGGGTAAAAAGCTGATCAGAATTATCAAGTCACATGGAACGTCGATGAAGGAATTGTGTTAGTCGAATATGAGGTCTGCCTGCCTGCGCTCGGCGCGAGCAGGCATGTCAACCATGCATGGATATTGTATTGTGCCATGCTCGTCCAGCACCCGGGCACGGGAGATATCGCTACTGTTCTGGTGTGTTGACATTATGCTACGAGCGATCATGAGGTGTACCTTTTGACATACGAGGGCCAAGGATTATTTAGCCCCAGCCGTGAATGTTGTCCTGCCCAGGCAGTGCATAAAAACGGCGTGACATGGGAAGAATGTCGTCTGAATAACGCCGCTGATCGCAAGTAGATCTGTCACGTGACTTGGAGGGTGGTGTTTCACTGCTTTCCCGAAGAGCCTCTTTTGTTACACGAAGGCAATAGATCTGCTTGTGTTGCTCAATCAACTCGTTCGAACTCAACATAATGAAAATGATAACGCCCAAGCCCAAATTCCACATCCCTGCTTGGCAACGTCGTCATCATTTGTTCCATATTCAGTAGCAACCTATCTGGAACCGTGGAAATGAGCCCTCGATGGGCGCGCATTACATGATGGTGACCGTGCAAGCGCGGACTCCTTCAAATCCAGTCCCATGATTTGGCCAACTTCAGGCGTCAGGGCATGTTGCGCCACCCAGGTTTCACTTCCAGCAGTAATCCCACGGAAGACCAAGAAAAAGCCGAACCCGGGTGGCTGGCTGTACACCCCAGCTCCCGGCTGACTGCTGAAGGATCACGTAGATTACAATCCCTCACGCTGCGACGCCCTCGGTGCGGAGTTTCTCACGATGATGTACAAATCTGACCTCAGCTCAGCTCAGCGCATCACGCTGTTCCGAGGGGTGCGAGCACGACGCAGCATAGCGCGGGACAGGCCGGATGGTTGGGCGGCAGACATGGGGATGGATTCGCCTACGATGATGACTGCATGATCGCCACCCTCGTTTTCGACAAGTCGCCTTTGAAGTGGGCCGGCCTCCCGGTGCCGAGGCGGCGATGAGAAGGCTGCATGCAAATCTTACAAGTGTCATGCCACGTTATGCAACCTTGTTGTGACAAGCAAGTCGCGACAATTGCTGCCGTCCCGCCGCTGTTACGGCGCCTCAGAACAATAACGCGCCTGCCAATGTGCACCCATGGATGAATTGGCCCGCTTACGCTGCAGGATAACACACCGATATTCTGCAAGCAGGACAGTCCAGGAAATCGGGATATCCCGAACGAAACTTTCGCCCACTGGTGCCCAGACGATTGGGAGCCAACTCCTCGCGAAGGGTGTCGTGAGCTGCTTGGCACGGGCTGAGGCGCTTCGCTGGATAAACAAGACGGGCTTGGAAAAGTGCGATGTGACGTACGTACATCGCATCAATGCAGACAGGTAGAATGCTGGTGCCAGACTACAAGTCTGTTTTTCGCCCAGGCGAGGCACGTCAAGTTGAATAGATTATAAAGGCAAGAGTTACTCTGTTCTCTGACTGAATAGCTAGTTTTTGGGACAACTATGAATTCATGGTTCGCTGTTCAACCAGGCACATGACCCAGTATCTATTACCGACCTCAGTATTTAGGATCCTAGGTCGTCGGTCCTCGTACTCTCAGCGGCTTCTCTTATTTTACACAATACAGTAGCCCATCGATAGGCATCATTACGGTTGCCTCACGGGATCACCTCGGTTGGGAAAAAAACCTAGAGTTAGTCTACATCATGACAAAACTCACTCACCAAGATCTCGGGACGTTCCCGGCTGTGCTCCTTTTCGGCTCACTCGCGCTATCCTTTGACACCGCTGCATTTCACCACTTCCGAACCAATGTGGCGGGCACAAAGTCTCTCAGTTGGCTCGCGAATACTCTTTCAACCCTTGTCGACGAATGCGAGGCCATCTTTGCGGAAATACCGAGCCTGAAGAGGGATGATGCGCGCGAGCAACTGCTCGATCTCCGGGATGCTCTATCCACGGGACGCTCATTGCGCGTGGACGGCCACCTCCCCAACACTGTACTCGTCCCACTCGTTGTCGCTTCACACCTAGCTCAATATGTAACCTTGTTGGAGAGGAGTGGGTTGACACATGAGGAGTTCATCGCCAAGATAGACGGGGAGACCTTGGGTCTCTGCACCGGCCTCTTAGCCGCCTTCGGCGTGGCTAGCTCGCATGGCCAGGCTGACCTCGAAATGTATGGGGCTGCTTCTGTCCGTCTTGGATTGCTCGTTGGCCTTGTCACCGATATGGGTGAAGCACACAGCCCGTCCAGGTCCCTCAGTGTGGGCTGGAACTCACCCAAGGCACGCGATGGCATGCTTCAGATCCTAGAGGACACATATGGAGCCTACAAGTCTGTCAGTTATGATGAAAATCGTGCTACTATCACGGCCAACGCTTCTGCTGTCCCACAGCTACAGTCGAGATTCAAGACTCTTGGGCTCACTGTGTCTGAAATTGGCCTCTTTGGACGCTATCACTGGCAAGGAAACAATGAAATTCTTGACACTGTCTTGGACTTTTGCAACAAACACACTCAGTTCCAATTATCAGACGCCTCATATCCTGCCATACCAACACGCTCGGACGATGCGAGCGGAAAACGCGTCTCCAAAGGCGCATTGCATTCCCACGCACTGCGCGCTATTTTGGTCGACTCGCCAACTTGGCACCAAATTCTGTCTTCCGCGTGGATAGAAAAGAGCAGTGACGCGGTATTGCTATCCTTTGGTATGGAGAAATGCGTGCCACCTTCAGTGCTTCGAAAAGCAGGCGGCAGACTCGTGCACATTGCCGACTCTCAGTCAGTGGATGAGAACGCACTGTCCAAGGCAAGTCAGGGTCATCACGCATACTCGGAGCGCCCGTGGGAAGACAATGATATTGCTGTGGTAGGCATGGCCTGCAAGCTCCCCGGGGCGGACGACGTGGCTGGGTTCTGGGACCTATTGGCCTCCGCCAAATCGCAGCACCAGGAGATCGGCGCCGGGCACCCACGGTTCGACTTCCACGACACTCCTACTCGCTCGGCCGATGACCCGGGCATGCGCAATCGGCGGTGGTTTGCGAACTTGGTGAGCCGTGCGGACCAGTTCGACCACCGCTTCTTTTCCAAGAGCCCCCGCGAGAGCGCCTCCATGGATCCTGCGCAGCGATTGTTGCTCCAGGTGGCCTACCAGGCCGTAGAGCAGAGCGGTCACCTGAACGGCTTCGGCACTGAGGGGAGAAACGTTGGTGTCTTCATGGGCACGACAGGCAATGAGTACCAAGCCAATGCTGCCAGCCAGGCCGCCAATGCTTTCACCACGACGGGCAACCTGCAGGGCTTTATCGCCGGAAAGGTCAGCCATTATTTCGGGTGGACAGGGCCCGCGATGGTGGTCGACACAGCATGTAGCGGGTCTTTGGTTGCCATACACCAGGCATGCAACGCGCTAATATCCGGGGAATGCTCAGCAGCTTTGGCAGGCGGCGCACACGTCCTGACGCAACCAGCATGGTTTCAGAACCTGGCGGCCGGCCAGTTCCTCAGTCCCACTGGCCAGTGCAAGCCCTTTGATGCCTCCGCGGACGGCTACTGCCGGGGAGAAGGTGTAGGCGCCGTGTTCCTGAAGCGGATGGACCGTGCCGTCGCCGATGGGGACTCGATCCTGGGCGTTGTCGCCGCCACGGCCGTGCAGCAGAACCAGAACTGCACTCCGATCTTCGTGCCGAACGTGCCCTCGCTGGGTGACCTCTTCCGCACCGTGACCAACAAGGCCCGGGTAAGGCCGTCGCAGATTTCCGTGGTGGAGGCGCACGGCACGGGCACCCCGGTGGGCGATCCGGCCGAGTATGCCAGCATTAAGGCTGTGTTGGGTGGAGAGAACCGCGATGCGGACAAGCCGCTCGTGCTCTGCTCGGTCAAGGGCCTCGTGGGTCATCTTGAGGGCACCTCCGGCGTTGTGGCCATGATCAAACTTCTCCTGATGCTGCACGTGGGTCTTGTGCCGCCCCAGGCAAGTTTCACAGCCATCAATCCGGCCATAGGAGCAAGGCCAACGGATAATATGATTATTCCAACCAAATCGCAGCCATGGAACGCAGGGTTCCGCATGGCACTGATGTGAGTGTTCGCGATACTATCTTGCCTTAGAATTGTGCCATTCTATCCACACGACTAAGGGCTAACTCTCGATATCAACAGAAACAACTATGGTGCCTCGGGGTCTAACGCCTCTATGGTGCTTGCTCAGCCTCCGACTCTGCAGGCAACAGAAACAACCGCCATGCCCGCTGGAGTCAAGTATCCATTTTGGCTCACTGCTTATGACAATGACAGCCTTGGCCGGTACGCCAAGTTCCTCCGCAGCTTTATTGCTCGCGTGCGTGGACGACACTCGCTCGCCAACCTGTCATATAACTTAGCCCGTCAGAGCAATCGCGCTCTCGGGAAACATATTATGTTGGCCTCCTCTTCATTTGATGAGCTAGACCGGACCCTGGCTTCTGTGAGTGCAGGAGATCCTAGGCCAGCGGGCGATAAAGCCGTGGTGCTGTGCTTTGGTGGCCAAGTGTCCACCTTCGTGGGTTTGGACCGCCAGCTCTATGAGAACACAGCCCTCCTGAAGAGTCACATCGATAGGGTTGATGCGGTGGCGCGCTCTCTCGGCGTCGACAGCATCTTCCCCGGCATCTTCGAGCGCACTCCCCTCAGGGATACGCAGCAGCTGCAGGTGGCTCTATTCGCGGTGCAGTACGCGAGTGCACAGAGTTGGATCGACTCTGGTTTGAAGCCTGTCGCCATTGTTGGCCACAGCTTCGGCGAGCTAACAGCACTTTGTATCTCTCAAGTGCTTTCCCTGGAAGACTCGGTCCGCATGATTACGAACAGGGCCGCCTTGGTCCGTGATGCTTGGGGGCCTGACAAGGGCGCCATGATGGCCGTCTCCGACGTGAGCCTGGCTGACCTTCAGGAGATTCTTGTAGCAGCCAACCTCAAGCACAAGGACTCGCCTGCCAACGTCGCGTGTTACAATGGGCCTCGAAGCTTCACAATTGCCGGCTCGACTGCAGCCATCGACGCGGTGGCAGACGGTCTGGCCAACTCTTCCCTCACAGGTATCAAGAGCAAGAGGCTTAATGTGTCCAATGCTTTCCACTGTGCCCTTGTGGATAATCTTGTGGACCGGCTGGAACATAGTGCGCGAGGACTCACGTTCCGCGACCCTGTCATTCCTATTGAGTGGGCTTGCGAGAACCCGTCTCCTGGAAGCAAGCTCAGCCCCAAGTTTGTGGCCGACCACATGAGGAATCCGGTCTACTTCCACCAGGCGCTCGAACGACTGGTTGCCAAGCACAAGTCGTCATCTCTCGCCTTCCTCGAGGCAGGCTCCAACTCGACCATAACACACATGGCATCGCGAGCCCTCGCCAATGCTGACCTCAAGAATGCCCATTTCCAAGCCGTGAACATCACAAACTGCGACGATGGATGGAATAAATTGGTTGACACGACACTCGCGCTATGGCGAGCTGGCCTCCGCGTCAACCACTGGGCCCATCATCCACTGCAGGCTCGTGCCAGCACCGACATCAGCCCCTTGTTGCTCCCACCATACCAGTTCGATCCAGAAGCAACGCACTGGATCGATCTCAAGAATCCACCAAAATATGCCGAACCCATTGCTGCTCTTCCAGCCCTGGTCACCAAACCTGCAGAGAAAGAAGGTGTGGTGATTTTCGCCGGCTACCAGGACGGGAAGACCGAGAGGGTGGCGCGGTTCCGCATCAACACCTCCAGTCCAGAATTTGAGAAGCTGCTCTCAGGCCACATGACTCTTCAGACGGCGCCAATCTGTCCCGCCACCGTGCAAATTGGCTTCGTTGTCGAAGGCTTGGCGAGCATCCGTCCCGTATATAAGGATGGTGGACGCACGCCGCAGTTTCAAGACATCCAATATCAGTCGCCCGTGTGTGCGAGCAGTGCTTTGACGACTTGGATCGAGGCAAGCGAGGAGGACCTGGGGAGTGCCGCCTCTTGGCGCTTTGAGGTATTCAGCACTGATTCCAATGCTGCCTCGAACAAGGGAGCCAAGATGATGCACACTACGGGCAGAGTAGTCTTTATGCAGAATGGAGACGCCTTATTGCAGCGCGAACTGGCTTATTTCCCCCGCTTGTTCGGACATAGCCGGGCGACTGACTTGCTGACCCGTCCTGACGTGGACGAGGTACTCGGTCAGCGAAACCTCTACCGCGTCTTTGCCGAGATCGTCGACTACGGCGATGAGTACCGTGGCCTACGGAAGATGGTTTCCCGCGGAAATGAGGCGGCGGGTGTGGTCATTCCCGTGGACAAGAAGCCACAGTCCTCGAAAGAAGACCTGAGATTTGATCCACACCTTTCAGATACGTTCTGCCAGGTTGCTGGAGTCTGGGCCAACTTCATGAACACCAGGGCCTCGACCGACGCCTACCTCGCCAATGGAATCGGCCAGTGGATTCGAGCCCCAGCAAAGGAGACCCCCCCTGCGGAGCTGCACGTGTTTTCTACCACGCATCGCTCGTCGGAGAAAGTCCTGCTGTCGGACGTGTTCGTGTTCGATGCCGCTGACGGTTCCCTCTTGGAAGTGATGCTCGGAATCGCGTACATTCAGATCCCAAAGAGCGCCATGAGCAAGCTCCTACGGCGACTGAGCGACCCTCGATGGTTGGCTTCTAATTCAGCGGCCCCAGAAAAGACAGTCACAAGTTCTATGGAGCCACCAAGTATCAAGGCTGTCCCTGTTGAACCACAGCCGATGATAGTCGGGGCGCCGACGACTCATCAGGTGATTGAACCCGAACCAAAGGCCTCAGGTGCAGGCAAGGAAGCCTTTGGCAGAGTTAAAGCCATCATCGCCGACCTTTCAGGGCTGGAGCCCGATGAGATCAAGGCAGATAGCGAGCTGGCCGACCTCGGTATCGACTCGTTGGTCGGTATGGAACTCATTAATGAGCTAGAGTCTGCCTTCGAGATCAAGCTACCCGAGAGCGAGATCCAGGCGGTTGTGGACATACCTGGTCTGATGAGATGTCTGCTCGGAACTCTTGGGGACGAGTCTTATGTGAGTGACGGAGAGGAGTCGGATATCTCCACGCTCAACAACTCATCAGGGGAGAGAACTCCGGCCTCGATCCGAGCTGCCGATATGGCGCAAGCCTCCACGCTGCCCTTTGATGCTGTAATGGGCTCATTTAAGGATGTCAAGGCTCTGACTGACAAGAGGATCGCCGAGGTTGGACAGACACACTATGTGGCTGATGTCCTGCCGCTCCAGGATGAACTCACTGTCGCACTGACTATTGAAGCCTTCGAGGACCGTGGAGCCGGTATCCGCGATGCTCAGCCAGGACAACGACTTGAAAGAATATCTCATGGCTCTGCTACCAAGCACTTGGTGACTTATCTGTATCGCATGCTTGAGACCCTGACGCAAATCATCAAAATCGATGGAGATGACAGCATCACAAGGACAGCCGTGCCACTGCCTACGAAATCTAGTCGGGAAGTGAGTAATTTTCAAGCACGCACTCAGTTCACTGGCAATCACCCTTCATACCCCTACGAGATTAGCAGTGAAACAACATGTTCATTTCCAATATCCATTCATAACCTTTTTGCAATATAAGTGCTGACAGTACATCCAGTTATACGAGGAGCTTTCAACTCGTTTCCCAGATCAGCAGACGGCAGACAAGCTCACATACTATGCGGGAACAAACCTCTCGCGCGTGCTATCAGGTGCTACTGACGGCGTCAAGCTGATTTTCGGCAGCGCTCAAGGCCGTGAGTTGGCAGCCGGCTTCTATGGCGACTGGCCGATCAACCAAGCCACGTACGCCGGCATGGAAGACTTCCTCACGCGCATCGCCGGTCGCCTCCAAACAGACGGCGGCACCATAAACGCGGAGAATCCACTTCGTATCCTAGAAATGGGGGCCGGCACGGGCGGGACGACGAAGCGGCTCGTGCCTCTGCTGGCCAGGCTCGGCTTACCCGTGGAGTACACTTTCACGGACCTGTCGCCGTCCCTGGTCGCCCAGGCGCGCAAGGCCTGGGGTAAGCAGTACCCATTCATGCGCTTCGCCGTGCACGACATCGAGAAGCAGCCGGCGCCCGAGCTCGCCGGCACGCAGCACCTGGTCGTCGCCAGCAACGCCGTGCACGCGACGCCTTCGCTCCAGGACAGCACGCGCTGCATCCGCAGCATCCTGCGGCCCGACGGCTTTCTGTGCCTGGTGGAGATGACCCGCCCTATGTACTGGGTCGACATCGTTTTTGGCCTGTTCGAGGGCTGGTGGATGTACAATGACGGCCGTGAGCACGTCGTCGCGCACGAGGAGAGGTGGGAGGCTGACCTACAGGCAAGCGGCTACGGCCATATCGACTGGATTGACGGGGAGAGCGAAGAGAGCAAGATCTGGAAATTCATTATTGCGTCAGCCGACCCGGAAACTAGGTAAGTCGGGCATCATATTTTCTCGTCCCCACCTGCATGTATATAGTCATCGAAGCCTAGCTATTCAACGAGAGGTTCTGAGACGTTTCATGGTCTAGATGTGTAGTTCCTGCACCCCCTCGGGCTTCCCTGGCCAACCAGAACAGACACGGGGCCTCACAGGAATGTGAGGCCCGCGAGAGAGTCATTGCCGGATATGTGTCTGAACTGACCGCTGGCTGGGACAAGTCATTGCTGCTCCCTGATTCCCAAACTCGTCGCACAGTGGCCGGACCACGTGGGAAATGTATCTTGATCACAGGTGGCACGGGTGGTCTCGGATCGCATCTCGTTGCCAAAGCAGTGGCTCATCCCGATGTGACGCGCGTTGTGTGCCTCAACCGCCGCAACAACAAGCAGGAAGCACGTCAGAGACAATGGCAGTCCCTCATCAACAAGGGTACTGGAATCACTCAAGCAGATGCGTCCGTCATGGATAGGATTGAAGTGATCGAGGCGGACCTCTCCAAGCCCAGACTCGGATTATCAGAGGAAATTTACACCAGCCTGGTTGACAGCGTCACCGATATTATACACAACGCTTGGCTAATGCACTCCAAGTGGCCCATCAAGCGCTTTGAGCCGCAGCTCAGGATCATGATGAACATGATCGGTCTCGCCCGCGACATCTCTACACGCCGCTGGGCGGGCACAAAGGCCCCAGTGACGTTCGAGTTCGTCTCGTCCATCGCCACGGTGGGCCACCACCCACTCCGCGGCCCGCACCAGCGGCCCACCGTGCCCGAGGTGCGCGTCTCCGTCGAGAGCGTGCTCCCCACGGGGTACGGGGACGCCAAGTACGCGTGCGAGCGGCTGCTGGACGCGACGCTGCACCAGCACCCGGGCCGGTTCCGCGCGGCCGCCGTGCGCCTGGGCCAGATCGCGGGCAGCTCGCTCAGCGGGTACTGGAACCCGGCCGAGCACGTCTCCTTCCTGGTCAAGTCGTCGCAGACGCTGGCGGCGCTGCCCGACTTCCGCGGCACCCTCGGCTGGACGCCCGCCGACGACATGGCGGGGGCGCTGGTCGACATCCTCATGCAGCCCGAGGGGGTGCGCCTCCACCCCATCTACCACGTCGAGAACCCCGTGCGCCAGCCGTGGGCCGGCGTGATCGCCACCCTGGCCGCGGCGCTGGACATCCGGGACGTGATCCCGTTCGGGGAGTGGGTGCGCCGCGTGCGCGAGTGGCCTGTCAAGGCGGATAACGGTGCGGATGGCGCCAACCCGGCGTATCTCCTGACTGACTTCCTCGACGACAACTTTACGCGCATGAGTTGCGGTGGCCTGCTGATGGGCACGGCCAACGCGAGGGAGCACTCGCCTACCTTGGCAAAGGTGGGACCGGTCAGCGAGGCTATCACGAGGCTGTATGTTAGCAAATGGAAGGAGATGGGGTTTTTGAAATGAGTGCATGCATTTCCCAGAGCCCACTTGTCAAGAGTGAGTCTTGCTTTGGATGTCGACTACCGTGGCTATGGGGGCAGAAGACGTTGTCCGATTAGTATGCTCACGGAGTATTTCTCGCGCGTAAATAAGGAGGTAGACATAGAGAGTAATTATATTTTTGAGTGCGGATACCTAGGTACTTCTAAAAGGGTCAAGGAGGCCACAACATCACATGAAGATCCGGATCGACTGCAGGCACTCCGAAATGCTTGAAGGTAAGCAGAGGATGGAGGCTTCGTCTGAATATATTGTAATGTGTCCCTGAACGGGGGGTGGCGTGGCTGAGCGTCATATTGATGAGCTGGTCTCATACTTCTATAGTGTACTGGACTTAACGCAGAACTCCAGATTGGCTTGGAGATGAGCTGGGGCAGAGAATTCCGTGTAGATGAGGTGCCGTCTAACGGAGGCGATTTGACAGGATGTCGCATAAATAGAAACCCCTCGATGCTCTGGGACTGTGAACATGAACTCAATCTGAACGAGCTATTTAATATCAGACATACTGACGTTTGATTACGGACGGCTAAGATGCGACAGGAATTCTTCAGAAACTTTGAAGGAATAGTGCAATTGGTTGTACTTACTCAAAAGTAGCCGTGTAGCCGGGAGTCTCACTGCAGAAGTGGTCCAAACAGAATCTATTCTCCATATACATAGTATCTGCCCCCCATTCAAGAAGTCAGCAGCCACCGGTATGTTAAAACGTGGTTGACATGGATCTACTCGTATGTCTTCGTACTCTGCATGATGACCATGATAACCAATTGCTGTTGCTATAGTGCTATCATGTGTGCGGTGTAATAGTAGCAGAGGACTCATAATTATACGTACCAGCACAAACATCTATACTGAAACGAAACGCGTCAAAACTTTCCAATGTGCACGGATACCGACGCGCCATGGATGCTTGTGTTGTAACATCTCATCACCACTGCATTGGACCCGAGGCTGGTTCCATGACGTTCATGCTTGAGACTGGCGAGCCTCGACCATGTCACAGGGACGTGACCCCAAGAAGAGCTTAGTGTGGAAGCTGGTCGTCCAAGCCCCCCGGTGGACGACGAGGAGGAGGAGGTGGCGCTCGGATGACCCCACAGAAGCGAGCGCACGGCCTTGGAGCTGCGAAGAATGGTCCAGGGTCTAAACGAACCCAGGCCTCGGGCCAGGGAAGGGTGGAAAGTGAGAGTTTCCCGCCCCTCGTGCGTAGCAATGGTGGTGGTGGTGGTGGTGTGCAGTGTGCACGCCCCCCCCCAAACTTATTAGTGTAGCTCGTTTTCGATGATCTCTTCTGTCGGCAGTGGGGGCAAACCAACAGACCGGGGCAAACAAGAAGGGTAGACGCGTACCTGGGCCCATTGGTCGATGGGTTGCCCGGATGGGCCAGGGGCTCATTTGCTGGGTATAAGATGACATCGAACGATTCGACGCCGGGGTGGCAAGCTTGATGTCCGGCATCACCAAGCAGTCTGATTACGCGGAGAGCATTGCGGTATAGTAGATCGCGTGGGGCCTACGGTAGTGTCGCTTTTCGCGCTTATTATTGCCACTGATATCCCGCATGGGTGAACGGCCGTGGCGCAAGCCTCGCCCGGCGCATCGGATCCTTATTCCCGTTCCTGCAGCAGCTGGATCCCTGTAGGACGCCGGTACCTGCGCAACTTGTTCTGTATGTTCCATACATAGTACAGGTGCGGTAGGTAGTCTTAGCACCTCAGGACACCTCTACTCGGACTTGCATGTGCGCCGCCGTGCACCCGCAGTCTGCGCCCAAGACCTGCATCTGTGCCTGCATCTGTGCCTGCATCTGTGCCTGCATCTCGCAGCACCCGCTCGGACGCCCGGGCGTGGTCCGAAAAGCTTCCTGGCCTTGGAAGAGCAGGGAGGAGAGGCATATAAGGGGTGGGGGAGGAGGAGAGGGAGGAGGGGGCAACGTAACAAACATCTGAGGCGGTGGATAAATGGCGGGTCCCGCAGGCCGCAAACAAGATTGGTGTGCCTCGACGTCCAGCCGGGTTTTCCTGAGTCGGTCTATGGCTTGGCTAGGTCTTACACAGAGCCAATGCTATAACCCAGGAGTCGCGCCTAGTCAGATGCCATGCAAGCTCACAGCCAGGCAACATGGGCTCCCGCGAGCGGTGGCGGGCAGGCATGCGGAGTTTGAGGGCGAAAGCCAGTGTCCGGTTGGGGAAGTCTACTCCGGGCCGAGCAGAGGTGGAATCTACCTGCAACATTGAGAGATATCCGTTACCGCCAAGATTGTCGCGGCCGTCATAGAAGGAGGGAGGAGGGAGGATACGGGGTCCGGGCAGCGAAGGCCACCGGGCAGGCAAGGCGGGCCCGCTAGCAGGCATTCAGCATGGCTTTGGACGGGCACGCCCCCGGCGTGTGTGAGGTCATCTCCGGTTTCCAATCTTCAGCCTCGAGCTGAGAGCTCGAGAGGGTGGGCGAGGGGGCATGAGGTTCCCAACTGCCGGCTGAGGTGTTCGTCTTGGGTGTTTGGAGACGTGAAGGGGACGTGGCTGAGCCTGCTTATTACGACAAGCTTCGTGGACGAGACAGGCACAAGGCGGCAAGGCGAGGCGGTCCTGATTATTAGCCAGACGGTCCGAAAGGGTGCGACGCTGGGAGACAAGGTTTTGGGTCATGTCGCAGAAGAAGTCTTGCCGCACTGCGTGTCGTGTCGCACCCGCAGCAGGCAGTCTACTATGTAGTAGACAGAGTGCTCTTGTCAGTCAGTGAGCCGCCAGCCTGTGTTGGAGAGATTGCGGTGCCTTGGATGCCTTGGATGCCTTGGATGCGTGACAGAATGCGATCTGACCGCGGCAGCGCACCGGCAGCTGGCAATGGAAATCAACAGCACTTGGCGAGATTTCATATGGGCCCCTGGAAAGACTAGCAACTAGGTCCCCAACTCCAGGTAGCAGACAATCAATCTGGACTCTCTCGTTACATATCGGGGCACCCAGGCCCAGACGGACCCAGGCCCAAGCAAGCAAGCAGGCAGGCAGGCCTCTCCTGCCTGCAGCCGCCTCGGAGGTTTGTTCCTGTCTTGCATTGGATGTGCATGGAAGCCAATGTTGTTGTGCATAGGCAAAGACGCTGGGGGCTGATCGACTAGTGCATACCTAGGTAGTCAGGTAGACGGAGCTTCGACCTGCCCAGAGAAAGACGTGCGTATACAAGAAAGTAATGTAATGTGCCTCGGATGGACTGGTAATAATAGTTGCTTTCCAAGTTCGCAGCCAACAACAAGCAGAGTTACATGGCTGCAGAGCTGTGCTAGGTAGTGTAGGTAAGCTGGCGAGAGAGGGACGAACTGACTGACACACACCCCCTCCATCCCCCATGTCGCTTCGCCCGGCTTCGCTTCGCCTGCTCCATCCACCTCAATTGCGATCCCACTACCACTGCTACTCCTCTTCCCGGGCCCTCCCACTGAAGCAGTGTTCGTCCATTTCATCCCAAGCCGCCATCCCCGCTCGCCAAAGGCCGCCACACACAGACAAGAAACGCTCCGTGCCGATCGGACCAGGACAGGCCCAGTGCAGGGCCCAGGGCTTGGGCTTCGTGCCGGGAAGGGGGGAAAAAGGGAAGAGGAAAGAAGAGAAAAGAAAGAAAGAAAAAAAAAAGGAAAAATTAAGAGAGGGAGAGAGGGGAGGCCCAACGACCGGTGTGCTTTTGGACCTCACCTCGAACTCACCAACCAACAATCACCTCTTTTCAGAAGAGCAAGGAGTCGGAGAAGAAGAGACTTGATCCAACCTTGGCCTCTTTCTCGCCGTCTCTGCCGTCTCTGCCCTTCTTCTCGCTCGTCGCCTGCCTCGTCCAGCCTGCCAGCCTGCTTCCCTGACCCCGGCTTGTCATGTCAATGGCCATATCGAAAGCGCCAGTTTGCCAAGCCGGGCCCGAACTGCTGCTACCTCTGCTACCTCTGCTCCTCCTTTGCTCCAGAGCTAAAGCTGTCCTGTCTTGGTCCTGCACATACACACTAAACTAGTCCTCTTCGTGTGTCCACCCATCGCCACCCTCAGACTACTCCTCCACTCGACCCGGCTTTCAACCCTGTACATCACGGCGAGAGACGGAGAGCGCGAGGGAGAGGGAGAGAAATCAGAGACTGGATCATGCTGAGCCTGCGGACAAGACCGCCCCACATATCTCGACCTTGTTCCGACGACACGATAACGGACAAGATCCCTTCGCTTGCCACCTTGGTCTGCCCTCTCGCCCAGCAGTCACACCGGGCATAGACGGGCCTCGAATCCAGCTGACCGTTCTCGCCCTCCTGTCCGCGAGGCTCTCTGTCCCAGGAAACGCTCACACTGGGACCCGGCTTGCGCCGGCCACCACGACACCAATAGGGCCCCAGTGCGTCCCCGACCCCGTTCGCCTGCCCGCCTGCCCGCCTGCCCGCTCGCCTGCCCGCCTGCCGTGCGAACCCACTTGAGAGCCTCGCCTATACCCAGTCGAAGTCTGAGAAGCCAGCAGAGGCCAATTGCGCCCGCCGCTGATTCGCAATCCGCTCTCCACCGCGCCGATCGTGACTCGAGAGCTGCAGAATATCGCACCCGTGGTAGCGACTGCATCGCACCTGCGGCCCGAGGGTGGGTACGGACGCATTCGTCTGGAGCTTCTGGACAGTCTAGAGCCAAGCCCGCCTTCTAGAATAATTGGCACCTCTCTTTTACCCACGGCGGACGCCAGCTGGTCGCCTCCGCTCCAATGCGCATCCTCAACACCTCCGCGAATGTGGCCCGGTCTGTCGAGCATTCATCCTCCCGGAATGGATGCCCGCCGAAACTCCCCAGACGGTTCCTCTCGTCCACCTCCGCGGCCACGCCGGCCGTCGGCCTCACTTAGTTCTGTCCCCTTGCAGCGAACATTCGACCCGGCCTCTGCCCAAGGCCCAGGCGGAGCACCGATAATAGGTTGGACACGCCCCTTGCTTAGCTCATCCCCTCCTGATCCTGTGCCCCAGCCCGCCTGGAGTCGGTCAGTCTGACTGCTTCGTGGGAGACGGGCAGTCTTGCACTCGGCCCTGAGTATCTCATGGTCACTTCGCCTTTCCCGCGCATATCGTGGAAGGATTGGCTAACTTGCTTCAGGGGCCATCCCGCGCAGGACCTCTGCGGGTAATCTTCGCAGTACGCCATATCACCCTGCAAACCCCACGAGCGCCCAAGCCACCGTAAGGGCCGTCACACCAGAGCCCACCGAACACGCCGCACAAGAGGCCAGAGGCACAAACAGCTACTGTGAACCAGGCACGCCCGTGCCGGGTGCCGCCATCAGTCACGTCTTCGGGCCAATGTCGCCACGGAGCTCGTCACCGAGATCTATACCGGCAGTGCCTGGCAGCGCCATGTCTAGCTCCTCGAGCAGTACCGCCCGGCGACAGGGGGTTGTCTTCAACGATCACTTCCCAAGCTCCCTCGACAGCACCTCCTCGAGCCCTCCCGCGAGAGCTCCGGTCCGCCCTCGCGGCCACACATTGGACAGCCCATATCGCCAGCCCTCCACTGCGCCCGCGCCAGAAAGTTCGAGACACAGGGTGGGATCCGTGTCCTCTTCCGGGTCGATGGGCTCAATGCCGCCTCACGAAGACGCATTGCGCGGTCCTCCCGTGCCGCGGCATTCTCCAGCGATCGAGTCCGCCGGGTACCCTTCCGTCTATCCTGCGCGACCCACTGATCTGCATATCCATACCGGGGGGACCACAAAGGAAAAGAAAGGGCTCACCCGAGCGAAGCTAATGAAGCGAATCTCCCGACCAACCTCCCCGATGATGTCGCCACCCCCTTCCGTCGACTCATTACCGCTTCCTGTACCGACCGACGATGCGAACAAGGTCCTTCTGTTGATGAAGACCCTCTGCGGGCGGATGAGAGGAGAGGCCTCATACCAGAACGAGGCCAATGGCCAATGGCACTCGGGGCTGTGCTACGTAGAGGAAGAAAAGGGCAGCCTCATGTTCGATTCCGGAGAGCATGGCCCGTTCCACACGTCCGTCATCCCAGACTTGCGGGGCTGTCGAGTGCTCCCCGTGCACAAGCCAGGCATGGACCGGCCCTGCCTTGAGATCGTCAACTCTAGCACCGGCGTCGAGGTGCTTCTATGGCCTCACGCCGCAGAAGAGCTGGACCTGTGGCTTGCCGCCCTGCTCTGCTGGCAGCAGGTCCGGCCGAGTGCGGTGCGGATCAACAGCCAGTCGACTACACCAACATCACAATATAGGCCGGAACTGATGCGGAGAGGATCATCCACTACGTCAAATTCGGGGGCAATAATCAAAGTCAGCAGGGTCTCAATATGGGATAAGGGTGCTGCTTATTCACCCCGTGCCATCGTCAAGAGGACATCCGCGCGGGATCTGCGTTCGCCCCAGACGGGCTGGAGGAAAGTGTCGTGCATTTTGTCGGACAACGGGGAGCTCAAGCTCATCTCGGAAAACGATGTCACGGTGCTCTGTATCATCTCGCTCACGCAATTATCGCGGTGCGCCATACAACAGTTGGACAAGTCAGTCTTGGACGAGGAGTTTTGTATATCCATCTTCCCCATGTACTCTTCGACCTCTACGCAGCTCTCGATTTTCAGGCCCGTGTATATCTCTTTGGACCACAGGGTACTATTTGAGGTCTGGTTTGTGCTGTTGCGCGCCTTCACTGTGCCTGAGATTTATGCACTGGACACGGAAAACGACGACCAAGTCCTGGAGGTCACGGACTTCGACGCAGACCTCCCCTTTCAGATGTTCAGGGTCGAGAAGACGATCAACCTGCGCGTTATAGAAGCAAAAGTGGGCGGCCCCACGTCGCCGCAGACCGCGGCGCGGGATCGACACGCGAGGAATCACGATGATGCCTTCGTGGGAAACTATTTCGCTGAGGTCATGCTGGACGGCGACGTTCGTGCGCGGACGATCACGAAAACCGACACCCGAAATCCATTCTGGCGAGACGACTGTGAGTTTGCGGACCTGCCGGCGAACTTGCCATATCTGTCTGTTATCTTGAAGCGGATCGACGGAAATCTGGAAAGCATGGCCCACCAGTTACAAGCATCATTGGGGTTACCTAGGACCGGAAATCTGTCGGAGGTTTCTTGTGGCTGCGTGGATCTTCCGCTGGCGCAGCTCGAACGAGGCAAGGATCACGAGCAGTGGCTTCAAATCTACGATGAGCGGCAGCAATCCATCGGCACGATGCTCTGTAAGGTTCGGCACGAGGAGGTTGTGGTGTTCATGGCCAGGGACTACCAGCCACTTTCCGAGATGCTTCACAAATTCAGCTCCGGATTGACCGCGCAGATATCGGAAGCTCTTCCTGGGCAGCTGCGTCGCCTAGCAGAAATCTTTTTGAACGTCTTCCAGGTGTCGACCACCGCAAGCGATTGGCTGATGGCGTTGGTTGAAGATGAAATCGACGGGATCGGACAGCAGTCTCAGATGAGGAAAATGAGGTTCAGCCGCCGTCTCAAATCTAGCGAGAATCTGGACATGTCGAACCCCTATGAGCGAGAGGCGGTCCGGGACATGGGGAAGTCTTTGGCCGGCGAGGCCAACCTGCTTTTCAGAGGCAATTCTTTGCTCACACAAGCTCTCGAGTTCCACATGAGACGACTGGGAACCGAATACATCGAAGAGATCCTTGGCGACAAGATCTTCGAGATTAATGAGATCAATCCAGACTGCGAGGTTGATCCCGGAAAAATACAGCAGGGAGAGGACATTGGCCAGCACTGGGAACAGCTGCTGCAGTTTACAAACGAGATATGGGACTGCATTGCCAAGTCAGCGAATCGGTTTCCCCCAGAGCTCAGACACATTCTGAAGTATATCCGTGCCGTCGCCGAGGACAGATATGGCGACTTTCTCCGGACCGTGGCCTTCACCAGTGTCTCCGGGTTCCTCTTCTTGCGGTTTATCTGCCCGGCCATACTCAACCCGAAACTGTTCGGTCTGTTGCGAGACTACCCGCGACCTCGAGCTCAGAGGACACTGACTCTTATCGCGAAAGCGTTGCAGGCGCTCGCCAACCTGTCCAACATTGGAAAGAAAGAAGTGTGGATGGATCCGATGAACCGTTTCATCAGTTCCCGCCGACAGGCTCTCAAGGACTTTATTGACGAGATATGCGCTATACCAGCGGAACGGTCAAGCTGCATCCTGCCCGCATCCTACTCGACCCCGATTACCATCCTGGGCCGCCTATCCCCCCTAGCCCGCGAGGGCTTTCCCTCCCTTCCGTACCTGGTCGATCACGCTCGGAGTTTTGCGCTCCTCGTCAGACTATGGGTCGATAACCAGCCCCTAAGTGGCGACGCCGAAAACCAGTACGACGGAGACCTTCTCAAGTTCCACAGGATCTGCGTCAGTCTCCAGCAACGAGCGGACATCTGCATGGCTCGCATCGACTGTGTCCGCGCAGCGGACCTTGAAAACTCCAGTCAGCGCACAGACTCGGACGGTGCCCTTGCGGATGCTATGGAGCACGTCAGCCTTGCTGAATCAATGAACACAATGTCTCACAAACCAGGCACCAGCACCTCGTGGATGGACCGTGACCGGCCGCCAGGCTCGTCTGATGGTAGCTCGCTGGATGACGCCCGAGGCCAAGGACTGCGCTCTCACCGCTCATCCGAAAGATGGACCAGTGGACTGCGGCAGGCTGTGGGCAATAGCGGCGAGCTGTCGGACCGGAAGTATCATCATCATGGTTCCATGAAGTCCCTCCGAAGTGGCAAAAACGCGAGGAAATTCCTGTCTGGCTTCCTTCGAAAGGTCGACCGAACAGACAGTCCAGAGGCCTCGGTCTCGAGCGGTAGTCCCTCGGCACATGCATCGCCCTGGCAGAACGGCAGCGGTGACCATAACAATGGGGCTGCACATAAATCAGGATCTGGCTCAACAACACCCACAGGCACGCTGAAAGGCAGGGACAAGGAAAAGGGGAGGAGCACCTTCGGCGGCCTGGCGGATGCCTGGAAAGAATTCGACCCGTCCAGCAGACACTGAACGATGTTTTTACGACATCCTGACGGCCGCAATTTGTTGTACCATCATTGGGGAAAATTCGGCCTTCGCTTCTTCGTCTTCTTTATTGTCTTCTACTTCTACCACTTCTTTTACTAGTATTACTATTATAACGAAAGTCAACGGCCGGGAATCTGATGGGAGTTTTTAAGGAGAGGCGCGAGAAGAAAAAAAGAGAAAGGCAAGAGGCGCATTTTGATGCATTCCAGACGGGGTTGGCACCCATTAGCATTTTTTAAACCACCATTTACCACACGTTTACGCCGCCAATCACCAGCCCGACCTCGCCAATCCATCAAACAGCCCGTTCCATGCGTTCCCTTCTGACCGGGAAACGCTCGCATCGACGCGCAAGAGGAACTTTGCTTTTCGTTTACACTCTTGGCCTTACTTCCTCGCGCCGCAGTCTGGGGGTATGCCGAGAGACCTCGAATCACGATACCTACCTATATCGCAAACGGTTCTTTTTTTTCTTTCTCAACCGGGACGAATTGATAGATCGAGGGTTTCTGTCTTGGATAGAGAGATACCACCATTGCCAACCTTTTCATGTTTCTTTTAACAACTTCAGGCTTTTGTTGCCGTGTCGGCAACCAGCACGGCTTGTCATTTTTTTGGGGACGCGGGGNGGGGGGGGGGGCCGGCTGGGGGTTTCATCATTTCAGCCATTGGGTCCGGACTCGAGTACTCGGACGACTTGGCTGGCTGATGGCTGGGCTGGGTGGAGACGTATATGTTAGCCAGTCATTCCGAGATGGACGGCATCGTCTTGTCTGGCAGAACGGCACCTCAATGTGTCCTCTACGCTTGTATCTTGGCGGGCACCGCTTCGCAGTACCTATAGAGAGGTCTGCAGTGTGGACATAGCGCATCGTGGCAGTATGCGAAAGGTTTCAGGCGCGCCGACCACGTCATCACGGTGGGACAGTAGCAGCCGGAGGCAATAACAAACTCTCAAGACAATATTCGCAAATGAGCACAACTCCGCAAATGACTTGATCGTGACTCCCATGTGGCTTGGCTCGATTCTTTCATGGCTCATTATGCAGACATTCCGCAGGGTCTGCGGTAGTTGGTGGTATCTGTGACTTCTTCCCTGTGAAAACGCCCAACCTCATATAACCACCAATGTTCCCATTCCAAAAATTCCAAATGAGCAGCAGAAAAAAACATCATGGGCTTTTCGTCCTATGGACCTCTTTTTCGAGTTGTTGTAATGTCCTGTACCTCCCTCCACACCCTCTTTGACCAGCCATTGAACCCGCAGGACTCTAGGTGAAGAACTTCTTGTAGGCGGCCTTCTCCTTGGCCACGCGCGCCGCGATGCTCTTCTTCACTTCCGCCAGCTCCTTGGAGATGGCGGCGTCGCCGGGGACGAGGGTGTTGGCGGCGGTCAGGTCGGCCACGGCGTTGTCCTCGTCCCGGAGGCGCACGTAGGCCTGGCCGCGGCGGAACAGGGCCTTTGCCTTCTCGGCTTCCTTGAGGCCGCCGACGGCCAGGGCCGAGGTGGCGTGGCTGACGGCGCCGTCCCAGTTGCCGAGCTTGATGTTCATGAGCGCGGCGTTGCTGTTGAGGGTGAAGCGCACCGCGTCCATCTTGGCCTTGAGGTCGGCGGAGGCGGCGGCATCGCCCTCGGCGTCGAGGTCCGGGTCCTCGTTAAGGTACCGCAGGCCCTTCTCGTACTTGTCCAGGGCGGCGGCCACGTCGCCCGCCTTAAAGGCCTTGTTGCCGAACTCCTTGCACTCGGACGCGATCTGCAGCTCCTTCTGCGCGGGCAGCTCCTGGGCGTCCTTGGCGTCGCCGCCCGCGGCCTTGTGCTTGGACGCCTCGTCCTCGGGGAAGTCCTCGTACGGGTCGCCGTACGCGTCGGGCTTGTTGGTCGCGGCGGTCGCGCGCTCGGCCTCCTCGCCGACGAGCTCACCGCAGTCGGCGATGATGGCGGGCTTTTTGGGCTTGTCGCCCGACTCGGTGGGGAGGTTCTCGATCTGGCGGATTATAGACTTGCCCGTGAGGACCTCGCCGAAGACGACGTGCTTGCCGTCCAGGTGGGGTGTAGGGACGGTGGTGACGAAGAACTGGGAGCCGTTGGTACCTGCCAAACGCATCTGTCAGCTTGCAAACTCGGACGTAGGGCCCTCGCGGCCAGGATGGGAAACGGAGGCCCAAACTCACCAGGACCAGCGTTGGCCATGGACAGCAGGAATGGCTTCTCGTGCTTCAGCTCAAAGTTCTCGTCCTCGAACTTCTCGCCGTAGATGGACTCGCCGCCGGTTCCGTTGCCAGCGGTGAAGTCACCACCCTGGATCATGAACTGCTTGATGACGCGGTGGAAGCCGGAGCCCTTGTAGTGGAGAGGAACACCGGCCTTTGAGAGGCCCTTCTCGCCGGTGCAGAGCGCGCGGAAGTTCTCGGCCGTCTTGGGCACGATGTCATTGTACAGCTCGAACACAACACGACCAGCGGGGCGACCGCCAATGGTGATGTCAAAGAAGACGCGGCTGCGGCCGACGGGCTTGGAAGCCTCAGTAGCCATGGTTTGTCTGGTTGAAGAAGATGTGTAAGAAGACGGTTGGTGGTGGGCTGTTGCTAGTCGTGAAGGAGGCACACAGTGTGTGTAGGCCGTTTACGGGTGTGAGACGATGCGATCAGGCAGGTAATGCTGGTACGGTTTACTGTGGTCTACGCAGAGTTGCAGTCGAACCAATTGAAGTCGCCAATGCCAACGCGGAGCAGAGCTTGAGGATGGGTTGAAGCTTTATCATCCGGGCGGCGGCCCGAGTAGGAATGTTTGCAGCCTGCTTCCTTCCATCACACAAAGAAAGGCTGCATGTTCTTCGTGAACCTTCTATCCGGCCTTCGAGCGGGGCTGGCCACTGAGCCGAACCCCTGTCAAGAGAGAGCTCAGGGGTCAGAAGGTGGGGTTCATGGGGTCTCATCTCCCAGATGCACGGACATACTAGGTACTTAAGTACCTAGCTGAGTACATACTAGAATACTTCATACGCATTGTTCTTACTCATTACCAGAGACTTTCAAAGCAGCTTCATTGCTAGGATGAGTATTCTTTTGCCTAGGTTGTCCACACCTTGTAGAGTAGAAGCAGTAAAAAAATAAGAGGTGAAAAGCCCCAGAAATATGGAAGGAAACTATTTACAACATCAGAAGTGTCCAGAAAGTTCCAGTTCATATAAGGCAGCAAATATTTACCTAGGTTGGGCACGGCGTCCGGCCAATACAAAAAGTGGAGCTAGGTAGTGGTAGTTCTTTGCACTGGTAGGGCACTGTAGTGCAATCTGCACTTGCAGAAGAGAAACAGCGTATTATGCTCGTGATGAAAGCCTTCACCTTCTCTCTCTCTCTCTCTCTCTCTCTCTCACACACACACACACACGCACACGTGCACCAAGGGCAAGTCCAAGTTAGCTCTTGTGCAACTAGATGTACCTAGGTAACTATGCTGCACAATCACGGCTCTGCTGGATACCTAATGATGTACGTAATTAGCCGAGAAGCAAGTTGTCACTGCACTGCATGCACCACACCAAACCAAACCACATCCGTGGTCACGTGTGATATCCTGGCAACGATGGGCTTTGCAGTCCAATTATGGAGGCCACCTGCACTTGAGTGAGAGAAAAGAACGCACTAGGGCAGGCCCTTGAAGTGAGCCAGCCGTTGGGTCTGTTCCTTGGTGGTATTGGATATAAGTCGGGATCTAAGGTGAACCCAAGATGTGACAGCATCGCATGATGAAATGTCCATTGAGGTTCGTTTGAAAAGCTAAACCAAAGAGTCCAGCACAGAGTCATATGCACAATCATCTTCGACCGTCAGCTCTGAATGTTCTGTTCATTGAGTGCTGCCCGGCTTGGGCAGATCCTTGTCCTCCTGCTGTTTCCCGGCGGTGAGCTCCAGTGTGACCTGACAACCTACTGTCAGCAAGCCTATTCTTTGTGGCTCAGTGCCAGCACTTGAGAAGAGAAAGGAGGGGGATGTACCGGTCCGTCGTTCACCAATGAAACCTCCATCATGGCCTGGAAGACGCCATCTTTTACCTTGTCGGCGGCATATCCCTCCTTGACCTTGCTCAGGAAGTAATGGTACAGGCGGTTCGCCTCATCCGGCGCAAGAGCCTGGTGGAAGCTTGGTTTGTTGCCTTTCTTGGTTGAAGCTAGCAGGGTGAACTGAGAGACACAGAGGACCTCGCCCCCAATGTCTTGGACATTCTTCTTCCACTATGCAAGTGTCAGGCGACTGGACAGCACAGGATGGGTGACACAAGCGGGCAGCTCAGCCATGAGCGAACCCAGGATAGGAGCCAAAATACCCTTCCGCCCTTCTCGTCGTCCCACAACTTCAGCTTGATGACCTTGGCCGCGAGGCTGTCGGCCTCCTTCTCCGTATCACCTGGGGCCACAGCAGCAAAGACCAGAACGCCCTTGCCAATAGAGGAAACCAGCTCTTTTTCCACCGTGACAGATGCCGAGAGCACTCGCTGTAGTATGGCTGCGAGCGACGTATGAGAAGGACTGGGCGCATAGACAGGCACAGGGGAATGCCAATAACAACTCACCCTTCATACTGACTGAGACTGGAGCCCTAGTTGCTACCCAGGTAGTTGCTGAGCTGCGCAGTCCGCGTTGCCTCGGGTGTGCACGCCACTTGTGCTCGGGTCAGGCAGGAGAATGTGGCTGGGTGCTGCCCCTCGAGTGTCCTCACACGGAAATTCAAGATTTGGGGCTAGAGCTAATTTTGGATGCTTCAGACACAACAGCTGCCTACCGAGGAGGCCATAGGCAAGGTCGCTGGCACATGGGGGCCATTAGTTGAACCTATTCCGGGATTGGGAGTCCTAATTCAAGGTTGGTGTAGGGTGGGTCTCCTGAAATGGCCTGGCCGGCAACTGGCAAACGAGCTCAGCTCCTGGGCTCTCTCCCTCTCGAGCCTGCCAGCCTCTGTAGTCCGTGCACACAAGAGCGGGTCCCCATTGAACGGCTGACGTCTGCTGATGCCAGGTGCCATTATGTCCTTGGAGGATGGCAGATAAGATGCAACACAGCCAGAACTCTCCACATTGCTCACAACAGAGCAATGTCGGATGTCTGAGGAAGTCAGCACGCTTCAAACCCGAGCACTGGTGTCTAGACGAGCTTGTGGCCTGCCTCCGCTCAGCTCATCATCCCAGGAGACCAGAGTTTGGACCACTTCTCTGCTACAAGTAAGTACCTTTCTAGTGGGGCATTAGCATCGAGCCAGCCAGCACTCTCCTCCAGCCGACTTGTCCCAGCCCCGGGCCCGTTGGTTGGCTGCAGCATCGGACACCAAGTAATGGCATGGCAGCCTTGCCGACGTGACCTCCTGCCTCCCATCTCCCCCAGCATTGCCTGCTCTCAGCATCAACGCGACCCGACAGCGCGCACATCGATCTCAACTCACACACATACATACTGACTACGCCCGGCGGGCACTCGCGACACCATAACGGACCACTGACGGGCCACAGTCCACCCTCGGCCTCGAGCGGAGCCATCCATAGCTCTGCCAAAGCTTCACCACTACTACAACGCCCCGCGCCATCGTCGGGTGACCGTCGCAGACCAACCTAGTTGGCTCAGCCGCATACCTTTTGACAGACTGTCCCCCCCTGTTGGGCGTCCCCCGGGACAACACGCATTCGAGATGGCAGCAAGGAAACTGGCCCAGGAGGTCGACAAGACCTTCAAGAAGGTCGCAGAAGGCATAGAAGAGTTCGACGAGATCTACGAGAAGATCGAGCAGTCAAATAACCCCGCCCAGAAGGAAAAGCTCGAGGACAGCCTGAAGCGCGAGATAAAGAAGCTGCAGAGGCTACGAGACCAGATCAAGACATGGGCAGCCAGCAACGACATCAAGGACAAGGGTCCTTTGGTGGAGCACAGGAGGCTGATTGAGACGGTTGGTCCGGCGGTCAAACCCTGCGTTTCGAGAGACTAACTGCGCCCCAGCGAATGGAAAAGTTCAAGGCCGTGGAGAAGACCATGAAGACAAAGGCGTTCTCGAAAGAAGGACTGTCTGCTGCTGCAAAGCTGGACCCTAAGGAGAAAGCCAAGCTTGAAGCTAGCGACTTCCTCGGCTCGCAGATCGACGTGCTGGAAGAGCAGATTGAAAAGATGGAGGCCGACATGGAGCTGTTGAACAATGGCATGAAGAAGGGCAAGAAGGCCAAGAAGGACGACGCCGAGGCGATAGCCAACTTCGAGGCCATCATCGAGAAGCACAAGTGGCACCAGGGCAAACTCGAGCTGATCCGGAGGTCCTTGATGAACGGCGGAGTTGAGGCAAAGAAGGTGTTTGAACTCCAGGATTCCATCCGGTACTACGTCGAGGAGGGACAGTCACAGGAGTACATGGACGACGAGGAGATGTATGACGATCTGAATCTCGAGGAGGAAGAGGACGTGTTCGGGATGAATCTGGACAACGACAAGGTCTCCAGTCAAGACACCCAGTCCGTACAGGACGACATCACGGAGACGGAGGGGAGATCCTCCAGCACCACAGCAAAGGGGAAGGAAAAGCCATCGACAGATGCTGGGAGCTCGGCTGCGAGCAGAAAACCATCCTCACAGCTCAAATCGCCCCTGCCGACACTCGCAACACTCTCGACCCCATCATTACCGACCATCACTGGCCCCATACCAGGCAGCAGTAGCATGAAGCCGGCGTCGGTGCCAACAAGACCACCTGGGGAGGGCCTGAAGTACGCGTCTGCAGCTGCGGCAGCAGCAGACAAGAACAACGTAGGAATAGCACCTCTGCCACCCCCACCGAGCGCACACCCGGCGGTCGGCATCTCCTCACTAGCAAACCAGTCCAAGACGAGCTCAACAAGCTCGCCGAGTATCTCTTCCGCGCAGATAGCAGCACCTCTACCACAGCAGGTGGAGGCAAAACATGCACCACCCGCTCCTGCTGCCCCGGCTGTGGCTCCTGCGCCAGCAGCTTCAACGCCAAAACCCGAGGCGGCAAGGCCAGTGCCTCCTCGTGCAACAGGCAAATCATCAGCTGTTTCAGAGCCGTCCGAGGCGTCGAAAGGTAGTGTTTCGTCATCGAACATCTGTCGGCCTCGCTCCCTACTGACCTGGTTGTAGTACCTCATACGAATGGCGTGACCAACGGTGTCAAACCTGCCGAGGCAGAGCCGGAGGAGGAATCAATCTACCACCTGCCGTCTTCTCTGGACGATCTCGTCGAATCATGGGAGGCAACGAAAGCAAGCCCCATCGCACCCGCCACGTCGCCCTCGGCGCAACGATTACTTGCGGCTTCCAGCAAGATGGCCCCTGACGTGGCGGACGCAGAGCCATTTCGCAGCTACTATCCGGAAAGCTACTGGAACACGAACAAGACGTGGCCCAAGGAGCCGCTCCAGATCATGGACAACCCGCAGCTGTACCAGCCGACCAAAGTGGACAATGACACACTCTTCTATGCATTTTACTACAAACAGGGGACCTACCAGCAGCACTTGGCAGCTAAGGCTCTCAAGGACCAGGCATGGCGGTTTCACAAGCAGTACCAGACGTGGTTCCAGAGGCATGAGGAGCCCAAGAACATCACCGAGGAGTTCGAGCAAGGCACATACCGATTCTTTGACTATGAATCGACGTGGTTAGTCCCCCGAAGGGCGTCCCCAGAAGGGATGGCTTATGTCCCCTTTGCACACGCTTAATGCTGACACTCTCCCCCTTTCAGGATGAACCGTAGGAAGGCCGATTTCAAATTCGCCTACAAATTCCTCGAGGACGAAGTCTAATGATGGTCCTGTGCCTGGGCTGGGCACTTTACCGGGCCCGAATAGTGCTCCGTGGGCAGATATCTTCTCTGATCTCCGGAAGACGACCAGTAAGAAAGGCGTTTTCCATCCCGAGGCCTCGGTAGAGGTCTTGGACTAGGGTCTCGTTGGAGGTTCTCGGTGTTGTTGTTCTGGTGTCAGTCGAACCTGCTGGGAGGTAGACTATGCTCAAGGAATGTGATGCGACGAAGAACTCAGCAACCGCCCGACAGGTGGACGGGGGCGATTGCGTTCATTGGAAGGTTATTTTGGGGTTTTGTTTGAGTGTGTACTGGCAACGAATTTGTCTCAATCAAAGGGCAACGGAGGCACTGATATCTCGTGGACATACGCTCTGAGGTGTCAATAAGAACCATGCGCTGCGGCTAGATCGGCCACAGATACCTGAGCCCACACAATCCCGATGATGACTGGTGCTGCTTGCTGCAGTGATACAACGTGTCCACCGGCGGCAATGGCTGAATATCAAGGACCGCAACGCCAAGCGCAGATGGGCTTGGTGTCTGGGCTTGGGGGCTCCCAATTCTCTGGGGATCTTGTGGGAAAGGCTGACTAACACCAAGGGCATACCAAGCAATTTCATGACCAGGCAAGGTGGTTGGTTGTTGATGCCTTGCAGCCCCATCAGTACAGAAGCCTACTAAGTAATCGAGTGAGTGCTTCTGAACTTGTTGAATTGCAGGCGACCGTCAAACTGGTGTCCTTGCCCAGCCCTGCCGGTGTTGGCTGCAGTGGTGCGCGTGCCATGGGAAGCCAGGGGCCTTACTTCTGACAACCAGTGGCTCTCATAGCAAAAGCTGTGACCAATATAGCATTGCAGCAAGGTCATGCAGTGCTGCCCAACTTGCACGGCCGGATCTCAGTGGTGAGCTTGCAGATGCCCAACACATCCAGGTATATGAAGTCCACTGTTCCGGTTGCCTTCTTGTTGTGCCTCGTTGTTTTAGCTGCCTGCTCCACCTGTTGTGCTCGCAGTTGTGCTTACGATTCTGAAATCCTTTCTTTTTTCCTGCTTTCCATTTGAGCATGCCTACTCCATGCTTCTTCAACCTGGTTGATTCCCAATGCTGAGCCTCAGGCTTCCGGCCGGCTGCCGGTGGCTGTGTCTACTGACTGACCCCGCCAGTGACGCCTGCTGCCTGGAGACATGACCTGCAGCCGCCAGCGTCGCCAGATGCGCTTCTTCCCTCCCTCGCTGCAGCCAGCCTGCTTCACCCCCCGGCACCCCCAAGGTACTTGAGTAAGTAAGCGCCGTGCGCGGTTTCTTCGCGACCATGTCAGTAATCTAATTCTGCCTAGATCTACCTCTGTGGGCTGAAGCGTCACTCCTGCAGGTCCAGTGCTGTGCCGTGGGCTGGTGACCACCCCGATTTGGGGGCCATCGAAACAGCTCCGGCTCCCTTTCCCCGGGTCCTATCACAGGCCACACAGGCGGGAGATATGCTTGATGCGAGCAAGCGATCGGTGAGAAGGGCGACAGTCGGCCCAGGCTCTGGCCCAGGCCCAGGCCCAAACTGCCCGCCATCACCATACATTATACCCCAGTGGGTTGTGGCCTCGGAAGGATTTTAAATTCGTTCTAAGATCGAGGCATTTTCTGTCAGTCCTGGAGCTCGCGGGGGGCCTGCTGACCAGTGGATGGAACCCTGTGTCGTCCCCGTCGGATTACCGTCATTGAGACCACAACCGTGGACATCAGTGTGCGTGCTGCTCTCCTGAGAGGCCTGCCCTGGCTCAACCAAGTATCCGAATGGCGGCCAGGATACATAGGGTGATCAAATAGGATCAGGCAAACGCGGCCAGCGCACCGACACCCTCTCCTCGACGAGGCAGCTGAGGCAGACTGTCGGGCAGATTGCAGCTGCGATGCTTGGCGGCGAACCACGCGAACCAAGCCAACCAAAGGACGTCATAGGGTAGCCAATGAGCGACGACAGCACTGCTCTGCGGAGAATTGAGGCTGACTTGTCCTTGTCTAACGCTGTGGCGCGGGTTCGATGCCGGCTTACATTAACGACTACATGTGTCACCGTCCGGCTCCGCATCTTGGGATCTGCAGGTCCCTGGCGCAGACGTATATGCATGCATGTCTTTGTTTTCCGCCTCAGCCTCTGATACGCCTCACTGGCAAACGGTGTACCTCACTACGGCCTGGCACCTCCGAAAGGGACTACATCAGTGCGTCTACGAGATTTCGATCCACAGCTCGCGGTCCTCTTCCTCCCCCGGGCCCTCCGCGTCCTCATGACCAGCTGCGCGTGCCACTCGATCCTGGTTTGGGGAGCCCCAAGAGCCATTCATCCGGTCTACAAGGCCTCGCTGCAAACAAGCAAACAAACAAAATGGCTCATTCGTGCCGAGGGGATGCCAACGATACCCATCACGGTGTGCAAATACCAGATGGCCAAGCGGTCAGCGTGGTGGCTCTTTCGTCCCAAGGCGCGAGATTGCCGTGCAAACGCTCTCACGTCCCCCTCACACACTCTCCCGTCTCTTCCTGCCCACCACACCCTCTTCTTCACACATGTACGCCACAAGCCTTGCCCACCCTGCATCGCGGCTCATCCCTAGGTTCGAAGCCTTAGTTGCCTGCCTCTCTTACATCTCCCCGGCCATGTTTTCACCCTTGCTCGACGGCTATGGGCATCACATCGCCCACTTGTGTCGATTCTATTCGATGGCACGCCGGTGCTTGTCAGCCCCATCGAGGCGACCGCCATCTGCAGGTTGTCAGGCCTCGATCAGGGAACACAGCCAGGAAGATGGGGTGTGTCGACCGCTTGTCGGCCCTCCCACGTATCCCTCTCATCCGGCATGCTTGATGTCACCGCCCCGTCCCCACCGTTGTTTGAGCCTTTCGTTACACGCCCTCTACTTCGACTCGGCTCCCCGGCTGTCATGTCTGGGCACTTCATACTCGCTCCCTGCCTCACCGAGTTTTGCTCTGATAGGACAACCACCCCTGGCAACCCACCCACGCCAGCCTTTTTCTTCTACATGGGCACGGTTGCGTCGTTAACCCACGCTACTACTGCGGCCCTGCATGTCCGCAAATGGGCAAAGTTTCAGGCTAGGTGGCTGTATCCTTTTCTAGAAGCCCCAGGGTGAGTCAACCTGCAGTTGAGCCTCTCCTCCCTGCCGAATATCCTGGCACGTCAGCGACGCTTCCATCGCGTCTTGGGGGTGACCTCCGGGAAGGAAAATGACAAACTGTCCATGTAATTCCGATAGTCCTGCACATTTATGCCTCATCGCCTATGCCGGCGTCTTTCGTCGTGACCGTGAGGAGCAAACGCCTAACCAGGCGGTCCAACAAAGCGCCTGTCCCCATCATCCCATCTCTCGTCCGCAGTACCGTTTGCTAGCCTCGTATGTCCAAAGTGCCAATTCTATCAAGCCCAAGCCCTGCCGGACCAGACTCGCTCGGTCTGTGACAAACGCCTCTCGCTCAGGACCCTGTGGTCGAGACAAATACATATATTTGCCATAGTCGAGTGCTTGACCCCCATCCAAGCGCCATCATCATCAGTCCCTCTGAGCACGACGTCCCTCTCAAAGAGTTGCCTCTCTTCTGCCCGAGTCACATTTTTGAAACCCCCTCGCGATCTCTTTCATCTCTTGGTATCTTGGGTACTATTTCTCTTTTTTGGCCTGCCCGTGGCCGGCGTGTCCATGCCAGGATGTCTGGCGCTCGATACGGCTACACAAGAGTGCCTACTGCTTGCAACAACGTCGGCTTCGAAGCCAACGACCTGTTGGATTACGGCGACTACGACGGGAGCCTGCAAAGGAGTCTTTCTGGGTTCTCTGACGACACGGCCTCCTTGGGCTCTCCGACTTATGCAGTGTCTCCGAGCCCAGACACTTTCAAACATAACTTTGACTCGTCCCAGTACTCCTCCCGCCAAGTCCCAGCATCAAGGCCGGGTATAACCTCGAGTAGTGGTGGCCCTTACAGTGCTCATTGGACGGACTCGACGAGCGATCGTTACAAAAACACATACACTTCTCAATCAGTCGTGGCCAGCTCTGTGAACATACAACCAAGCAGGTAAGCACAAGCAAAGACTCGATCAAGTCTACGAGCTTTCCGCAGTGTTTCCATCTACCCACGAATTACCATTGCTCACAACGCCGCCGTTTGCATGCTTCGTACTACAACATGCTAACAATACACAGCATCATGTCGAACCCGTCACCCGAGTACGTCTGCCTGTACGACGGCTGCCGGCAGAAAGCCTTCCGGCGGTCGGCCGACCTGGACCGGCACATCAAGCACGTGCACCTGAAGCCGCCGGACGTCTACTTCTGCGACTACAACCGGTGCCCGAGGAGCGAGAAGGCGGCGGCGGCGGGGACGGGGACGGGGACGGGCTCGGCAATGACCTCGCAGCCATTCGGGACAGCCGCGTCGCTGGCCCCATCATCATCACCATCCTCCTCGTCGCCGGGCATCGGCGCCTTCGGGCGCAAGGACCACTGCCGCGCGCACTACCGCGACTACCACCGCGAGGACCTGTGCCGGCGCAACGGCAAGGAGGCGGCGGGCTGGTTCGACGACCGCAACATCTCGAGCAGCTGGTGGCGGTGCACAAAGTGCCTGCGCAAGGTGTCGTCCTCGCGCTGCGGCTGGGAGTGCCGCGACTGCGGGCAGATGCTCGAGCCGGAGCGCATCAGCGCGCGGCAGAGGAAGTTCAGCGGCGGCGCCAGGGGCTCCTCCTCCTCGTACCCGTCGGCCGGGTCGTCTTCCTCGAGGGGTTACTGAGCCGGTGCCGCTGCCACGGGGGCCTGCCTCCCGTTGGTGTTTGTGGGGCGCCGGGCGTGGGGTGGTGAGGCGGTGGGGGCTGTGCCGAGGAGGTTCTGTCTCCTTCCTCTGGTGTGGTGCGGTGTGGTGTGGTGTACGGCGCGTGGCTCTCGTGCCTCACCGGGGGGCATGGCGTTCGTGTCACCCTCTGGCGACGACAGCTAACCTGCAGGCGGACAGGACCTTTCGTCCGGTCCCCAGAGCAGGCACCAAAGTTGTACCTCGCGAGGCTGCCCAATCAACTCTTCCTGTCGGACCTTGCCAACACATTCTGCCTCGTTGCCTTCCACCTTGCATATTTATTCCCCACACCTCCTGCTTTTCCCCCATGCATCTGCACCCAACTTCCTCCCAACCAACCCCTCAAAAGGGAGTAGGACGAGGCGCGCGCGCGCGCGAGCTTGGGTTGGGCTTGAATCTGTTCTTGTATGATGATTTACTTTTCGAATTCGCTGTTTATTCTTCTTTGCCTTTATGTGTATTCTTTCCCGCCTCAATGTTTGTCTCCTTCCCCTTTTGCACTGGTCTCCGGCGCCTGATGTTTCTGAGAAATCAATTTCTTGATGGGTTCCATTTCCGCCGTCCGTTTTCTCCCCCATACCTCATTACTTCTCTCATTACTTCTCTCATTGCTTCTCTCATTGCTTCTTTCTGCACGTTCGTCCGAGCCTTGATGACTTTGGAGTTTCTCTGCGATCGCGATTTGAATATTTAGAGCTTGCGTTGAAATTTGCATCTTGATCTTTCCCTTTTTGTTATCTCGGGGCTCCTTTTCTCCTTGCATTTCCCTTCTTAACTCTCGTTATTCTCAAGTTCTCGACATGGACTGCCTTGCGGTGGTGGCGTTTCTTGATTCGCTTCGTGCAGGTGCAGTATGGCGCCATGTGGCGTCTCGAGCCAGACTCATAGGCTTAACGGCGTATCAGGAGGTCGAAGCATGTACGGTTGGCTTATTGAGAATGGCAAGATGGCGTTCTGTGAGGCGCAGGTCTGAGCGAAGTTAGTGGTGTGTAGGGGGTGGGATTTGTTGGCGGGTATACGTTGGTGTGGTTACACGGCATAGGGATAAGAGGTGTCAGGCTCCTTTCAATATGGTGGCAGTGTAGAATCAATACAAAGTACCGCTATAATGTCCAGATGGCCCATCAACCCCCCCCCCCCNNCCCCACCCCTTGAAATTCATTCGTGTTTCCAGAACCTTTCGTAGTGCTTACTACAATTTCCTTACCTGGCGTTTTTCGGACTACCGGCGCTGGTTTAAAAACATACTATGTGATGAGAGCATACAATTCAGCGCCCATCAGCGACACTGTGGCTATTTGTATTAATAAGGACGAACAAGAGATCTGTCGACCTTGTAGTATTAAGACGGGAGAGACTCAACTACCCAAGTTCGCTCACTTATGGTCTAGAGGGGACGGACCAACCCCTACATCTATCGTGTACACATACAAGGGCTTCACAATCTGGCTCCGCCCATCCGTCTGGAACGGAATTCCTCGGTTCAGCTGCGCAGCGGGGAGCCACAACCTGTTCTGGTTGTCGATCCACATTGCGTCGACCCACAATAGCCTCTCATCCTGCACCAATGTCGTTCTCGTGCCGTTTGGGTAGATCTTCTCAATAGCCTGGCGGTCCGTGTCGCTGACGTAGATATTCCCCTCAGAATCGATGGCAGTGCCGCCCGTCGACGGCGTGAGGGCATACGGCTCGACATATCCCGGCAGCACGCCCAGGCTCGCCATGGACGAGTTGTAGAACGCCTCGTCCAGGAACCTCGTCTCGATGCGCGACATGCCCCCAGAAGCCGGCTGGTAGTAGAACCACCGTCCGTCCGGGCTGACCTCGAGCTGGTCGGCGTAGATGTACTGGGCCTCGCCCGAGGAGGAGCGCAGGAGCCGGCCCTCGCCGCTCGCGGGCGTGAAAGCCCCGACGGACAGGTCCCCCTCCAGCAGCCGCACGGCGCGCCCGCTCTCCAGGTCCAGCACGATCAGGGCGCCGCCTGCGCCGGCGTCGGTCAGGTAGGCCCTGGACCCCGTGGCGTCGAAGCGGATGTCGTCAAGCAGGCTGCCTGAGAGGGTCGCGTTGCCCATGGGGTAGACGCGCGAGACCGCGTCGGTGCTCGTGTCCACCACAACCAGCTTCGGGCCCTCGGGGAGGATGACAGGGCTTCCGAAGCCGGGAGAGCCCGTGTCGACCAACCAAAGGTTGCCGTCCCGGTCAACCCGCTGGCTGTTGACGCGAACTAGAGTGGTTGCCGGGTCGCTGTCGCTCTCCGGGCCGGCGTACGAGTTCCACCTGGCGTCT
This sequence comes from Diaporthe aspalathi, assembly GCA_001447215.1. Taxonomy (NCBI): domain Eukaryota; kingdom Fungi; phylum Ascomycota; class Sordariomycetes; order Diaporthales; family Diaporthaceae; genus Diaporthe; species Diaporthe aspalathi. Next base: position 203,865 of record LJJS01000394.1, read on the forward strand.
GGGTAGGGGATGCCGGTGCCGTTGACCCACTCGACCACCTCTGGAAGACCCTGGGCCTGTGTCCCGTCTACGCGGGCGTAGAGGACGAAGAGCCGGCCATCCTCGGTCGAGCTGACGCCGTTGCATGGCGTGTCCAGGGTCAGGGCGACTTGCACGCGAGGATCTTGGGAGGCCAGGCAGAAGGACGTCAGCGCAGCAGCCACGAAGAGAGATTGGACAGCCATCCTTTTTCAAGATTGCCCTCAGGAGCTTCGACTCGGCCGCCCTAGGTCCTGTGGCAACAAATGGAGCAGAAACTGGTAGGAACCCTAACAAGTAGAAGACGGGGTGTCTTCCTTCATAAGTAACTACCCAAGTGGGGTAGCTTGCCGTAGTTGTGACGTGCTGAGCCCCGCCCTGAGGCGTGAATAAGCATCAGTCACGCTGCAAGGTGATGGCGATGGCGACCACCGCGTCCCACCTTCATTGATTAGGTAAAACATGGCGAGAGGAGATGCGGAGATGGGCGTATTGAGAAGCAGCAGGCTTCTTCGCGTCACGGCAGGACTTGAGTGTGGCGAGATCCGACCCATGATGATCACGGTGTTCTAAGTTAAGTTCCACGGTTGTGATGCTAGTAAGTGTCGGCCCGAACATTGTCGGCTAGCGAGCCCGCACATCAAGTGCACGGCTGATGCAATTATAGTACATACTAGAGACATGCCAACCGGCACGATATGCGCGTCTGATGTCGTGTCGACTGGTGTTTACTTTGATGTTGTTAAGGGGATCTGCAAATAAAGTGGGTGTGTATTGGGTTCTGTGCTTATTTTGTTTAGGTTTTAAGCTAAAGGCCGAGGGGCCAAAAGCTATTTACTATAGCAATACCTATTAGTTTATATATTAATACTTTTTTAATAATTTGCCCTTTTTAAAAATAATTATACCTTTATTACTAATATAAATTTTATGAATTTATTATTAAAATTGCTATTTTAGTTTTATTTAAAGTAAATAATAAATTTAAAACTACTAAATATAATACTTATTTATATTTTATTATAATTATTTTTATTTTTAATTTTTTTAATAATAGTATTTATAATATTATAAAAGGCTTTAATTATATTTAATTTATTTTTAATAAATTTATAATAAAAATATTTTTTAAATTAATTTAATAATCTTTTTAATTTTCTTAAATTATTATCTTTAAATTATTAATAAATATTATTAATATAAATAAATACTTAATAAATAGTTTATCTATATTATATAATTATTTAAATTTGTTTTTTAGTTTATTTTTATAAGCTGTTTTAATAATTATATTTCTTTATATATTTATAAGTTTAATAATAAATTTAATATTCTTTTTAATAAACTTTACCTTTTTTTAAATTAAATTAATAAATAATAGTAAAAAAGCGTTTATTATATATAAAGTTTTTAAATAAAAAAAACTTTTTATAAATATTTTAAATATTAATATTAATAAAAGCTTTAAGTTAAAAATAATATATTTATGTTTTTTTTTAAAAAAAAAGTTTTTTAAGCTGAATATAAGTATTATATCGCTTGCTTTATAATAATTGCCTAAAGGCAAGTTGTTATTAAAACTGCTAAAAGTTATATTAGCAGTTCTTTAGTTAAATTTAATTAAGAACTTATTAATATTTTTTTAAGTTATTTAGTTTTAAAATTTATAAAGTAGTTATTAAAAGCTATAATTAGATAAATATTTTAAAAGGTTTTAAGTTTATAGTTGTTTAATAAAAAAAAGTATGCTAATTAAGGTAATAAAATTAGAACTAATTTAAATAAATTATTTACTTTTGCATTTAAAAATAATAATAATAGCAGCAAATAGCTTTTATAATGTTTTAAACTTTATTATAAATATAAATATATTAATTAATATTAATATTTTTATGCTTTATAATAAAACTAATTAAAACTTTATTAAATTTTTATTATTATATTACTTAAATTATAATAAAAGGTTTTATTAATTAATTTAAATAATAATAATAATACTTAATGTTTATTATAATATAAGTAATTTTCTAATATATAGCTTTTATTATTATTATTAAGCTAGTTTAATTATTTTATTTAATAATAGTATTAATTTTCTTTAGCAGCTGAAAGGTTATAAAGTAATTTTTTAAAGTAAACTTTTATAATTATTTTATATAAGTTAAGCTTTGTTAGTATTAAATTTTTGCTTTTATTACTTGCTATTAATATGACTATTGCTTTATTAGCTTTAATATAAAAAAGGCTGCTAATTAAATTCGGTTATAATAATTACTAATAAAATTAAAAAAATAATATAAAAACAAATCTTTAAATTTATTTTTAAAAAAAGAAAGTTTTTTAAATACTTTTAAGCTTTTTTTTATTATAATGCTATAATAAGTTTTATTATATTAAATTTGCTATAAATAAATAGTAATAAATAAAGTTGTTTATTAAATATTTAATATTGCTATTTAATTATATTAAAAACTTTATTTTAATTTAATATATTTAATAAAGTATTTTATATTTTTTAAAGTTTTATTATACTTTTTAAATATCTATTTTTTATAATTGTTTATATATATAAAACTAATTTTTAAAATATTTTTATTAAAAAAGTTAAAAAAGTAAAGTTTAAAATAATTACTTAATATTATATTATAATATAGTATTTATATGTAAAGGAAATTAAATTAATATATAAACCGGTTTATTCTTTTTATAATTTTAAAAGGGCTAATATATTAAGATATATATTTATGGCTAAGAGTTTGAAAAATTCTATAGCTTTTATATTATTTAAAAAATGTTTAAATGTTAATATTAAGAAATTATATAAAGTATTAATTATTAAAATATAATTTTATTATTATAATTATAAGCGCTAAAGTATTATATATATAAATATAGCTTTATAAAAGGTTTCGCAGTTTTTAAAACATTTCATTAGTAATAATATTTAATGTATTATTTAAAATAAAGCTTTTACTAATTTCGTTTAATAAAATATTTATAGATTATAACTTATTATTCTAATATTTAAATTATATATTCAAAAAGTATTTAATTATTTATTAAACCTTTAAAATTTATAAATAATATATTATTATATATAGCAATTTGGTTTTAAGTCTTTTTTTAAATTAAAAATTAAATATTAAATAAAAGTTTTAAATCTTTATTAAATAAAATAACTTTTAAATATTTTTAATTATTTTAAAATAAATAATAAAATAAAATAAAAGCTTAATTTATACCTTTATATATAAACTCATTAAATATAAATAGCATTTTTGTAAAACATTTATAAATTATTAAAAAGAAATGCAATTAAAGCTTATTATATTTATTATTAAAAAGCTAAGTATAAAATATATAAAAACTCTATAATATAAATAAGGAAAATTAAATATTAGCTATAAACTTTTATAGGCTTTATATTTTAAAATTTTAAAAACTTAATATTTGTATTAATGATAAATAAGCTTTTATAGCTTAAAATATAGTTTATTAATATAAAATAAATAAAAGAATTTGTTTAATTATATATATTTATAGTAGCTACTTATATATATAAGTTTCAAAATTTTAAATATATATAAATAAAAAATATATAAATATAAAGTTTTGTTTTTAATAAATATTTTTAAATAAAATTAAAATAGATTTTAAATAGTAAAACAGCTTTGTTTTAATAAAAGGCATTATTTTAATATATTATATTAAAAATTCTAGCTTAATAAAAGTTTACTTAACACTTATTTTAAAATCGTTTGTAAAACTTATAAAATATTTTAATATATATATTTTTATTTTAAAGGTTTATTTATAATATAATAAATAATGTAATTAAAAATGTATTTATAAATAATAATTAGTATTATTTTTAATTCTTTTTGAAAAAACTTAAAACTTTTTAAAACTTAAAAGGCTGTTTTATTTAATAAAAGCAAGCAAAATAATATGTTTAGCATTATGTTTTTATAGTTTAGCTAATTGAAAAAAATAAATTTCTAAAGTGCTAAAAAACTTTAAAATATATATAAGCTTTTTATTATTAATAAAAGTTATTATAAACTTAATAATATTTAGCTATTTAAATAGTATTAAAATTACTAAAAACCTTATATATCATTTAATAAATATTCTTTTATAATATTTAAATATAGTTAAATATTTTTATTTTAATAGCTTAATACTAACATTTAATATTAAATAATATATAATTTAAATAAATAATTATTTATACTATAGTTTATAAGAAATATGTAATTATATAATGATTTTTTAAAGGTTTTAAATTAAAATAATTCTTAATATAATAAATTTAAACGCTTATTTTAAAATTAAATACTTTAAAATTAAAAAATAAATAATTTTTAAATTAAAATAAATAATAAATACAAACTTTATAAAATTAGCTTTAATAATAAAAAAAGCTATTTTTTTATTAAGTAAAATAAATAAAATTTAATTTATTTAGCTTTAATATGTTGTTTTCTATGTTAGTTTTAAAGCCATATTAATATATAAAAGATTTATCTTTTAAACTTTTAAAAGCTTAATTTTTATTATAAATTATAAAATATTATATCTTATATATTTAATAAGGCTAATAAAGTATTTAAAATATTTTAAAGTTTTTAAAGATTTTAATATAATTATTAATTTTAAGGGCTTTTTAATTATAAATAATTTAAAAAAAATACTATAACGGCTAAATATAAATACTATTAATATAATAAAATAGTATTTTAAGCTTTTTATAATAATATTTATTTAACTAAATTTATTAAAAGTAATTTTAATATCTGCGAAATATTTATTAAAATTATTATTGTTATTAATTATTAAATTATTAATATAAACCTTATTAAAAGTGTTTTAAATAGTGAATTTATTTAATATTAAATATATATAAAATTATTATAATATTTTATAATAATATAATTAAAAGTAAAATATCTATAAGCGTTTATTTTTATAAATAGTTATTTAATTATAAAATATAAGCGCTATTAATAAAAAAAGAGATATAATATTAAATATATTATATATTATATATTTATAATTTTTAATAAAGTTTAGTTTTAGATTTTTATTAAATATAAGTTTAATATAATTACATAATTAAGCTTTTATATATTAATTATCATACAGCTTTTTTAAAATTTATTAAATATTATTTATTAAATAGTAAAAATTAAAAAATCGACGAATTTTAAATGCTTTATATATTCAAATTTATTTATATTAAAATATTTATTTAAAGTTTTATTTATAATTTTAAAATGTTTAAAGATTATAAAGTAAATATAATATTTTGTTTAAAATTATATGTTATTAATTATCCTTAAGCGAAACCTTTAGCTACTTATTTTTTAGCACTTTAACAAAGCCTTTATTTAAAAAAATTCTTTTATTTTTATTAAAAAAACGATAAAGTTTATTATAATTTATTAAAAATAATTTAAAAAACATATTAGCTTTAATTAAAGCATATTCTATAAATGTCTTTATTTAAATAAGAGACTAATATAAAAATTAAAATTAAAATAATTATAAAATGCAGTAACGTTAAGCACCAACGAGCGGGCCACCCCAGCAAGCGGGTCGCTTTT
>LJJS01000037.1:0-25935 GCA_001447215.1 Diaporthe aspalathi
TGTCCGACTCGCTAGTGTGTCCGACTCGGTGGTGCTTGACGTTATATTAAATTTTTATTTTTTATTTAAAGTTGCTTTTATTAATATAATAAGCAAAATATTATTTAATAAGTTTAATATTGCTAATAAAAATTATATAAATTAAATTAACTTTTAGGATGCCTGCAAAGGTGTATACCTATGCCGCCCCGGAAATCTGCCGCGTGAGCAGATCAACATAAAGCTCAAAAAACCTCTCGTTGTCAATCCCAAAAACCACAGAAGACACACCCACCACCCCAACCCCGGGGTACGGGTCCTCCTCCCACACAAGCCCCTTCCCATACTCGGGCCCAAAGCCGCAGTCCACGTCCACATACAACCCCCGAACATTCGTCTCCAAGCTCTCATCATACATCGACGCCAGTGCGATGGTATCATACACATACGGCCACCTCTCCACCCCACCAAAAAGCGCCGTCACCGCCGTGGGCGGCACATGCCCCGCGACAAGATCATACGTCCCGTTCGAGATGCCCACCGTATCCGTGACGTCCAGCCCCACGACCCTGCGCCGCCTGAACCCCGCCGCCCGCAGCACGACCCGCGCGGCCTCGGCGTCGACCCACCAGTTCGTCTCCCCGCCCGTGCCGCGGTACGCGTTCCCGGGCACGTAGGCCTGCCCGCCCATGATGACGACCTGCCTGAAGAGCGGGATGATCTCCGGCGCCTGGGTGATCGCAAGCGCGACGTTCGTCAGGGGCCCCAGCGCCAGGAGCGTCACCTCGCGCGGGTGCGCGCGCGCGGTGGCGATTATGAAGTCCACCGCGTGCTGCGCCCTCGCTGTTGTCGTCGGCGCCGCGAAGCCGTCCGGCGGCGGGACGAGAGGGCGGGACCCCGGCGGGGACGCGTACGCGCCGACGTACCTTGTCGCGTTGCCGAGGGCCGCCCGCTCCAGCTGGTACGCCGCGTAGGTGTGCAGCAGCGGGGCCGGGGCGCCAGCGTAGACGCCTACCTCACCGGAGACGCCCATGCGCTCGACGGCGCGGAGGGCGTCGGATACCCCCTGGGGGAGGTACTGGTTCCCCATGACGACGGTGACGCCGAGGAGGGTCATGGACCCGGCGGCGTGGAGCTGGGATGCCATTGCGAAGGCCTGGCCGTCGTCGCCGATTGTGTTGAAGTCTGTGTCGATGATTACTTTTAGGGGTGGGGTGGTGGTGGAGTTGTGGCTGTTGGTTGCTGTTGTCGCGAGGGTCAAGAGGCCGGCGGCGAGGAGTCGTGAGGGCTTCATGACGGGCTTGGATAGGCCCCAAGACAGCACCGCGAGGGCCTAAGCTAACGTGCGAGTGTTTGCTCGTGCCGTTATTTTATATCAAATATGTTCAGGACCACTCTTGGTATTTGTCATGTGGCCGTAATCGGGCTGATTACAGCCCCGGGTCTACGGGTTCATCTACAGATGTGCCACGACACTCTGCTCTTGACTCGGCCACCCCTGGGCATTTTCATTACCCCTCCTCTATGGCGACAGGCCACCATGGACGACAACAGACTCTTCAAATCCACTAGAGCTCATAAAGTAGCCTATTATGCTTCTTATCGAAGGATTTACAGGACGTTTATAGGCTGAGGTGCGCATCGACCGGGGTTGTTTCCCGGCCCCGCTTTGTATGCCACCTCCAGGTGCCGGCTTCTTCAGATATCCTCTGCATATCCGGTGTAGCGCTGACCACTGCAGGGCAGATTGGTACGTACACGTGTTGGTAGACAGCAGCATACACGGTACAACGCATGCTCAGCGATAACAAGCCTTGGATTGACGCTGTACGGTATCTGCCTAGGTACGTTGCCTCGAGGGTGTGACGGGATGCTGCCTTGTTCTTCCGACTCATGGTACAAATCTATGTTGAATATCTCATCTCCCAGCACAACAGTAAATAGAGACGAACACTGACCGGCTATCAGCTGCTAGCCAGACTGGGGCGGATGAGCCGTATCCAAGCTTGCTAAGAATCTCGTATCGGCCGTCCAAGATGTCCCAATCTGTACCGGGTGGTAGCCTCCAGAACGGTATAACCCGCCCCATTCACAAGGAGCACCATTCTCACGGAAGCGAAGTTCGCTGTCCGTTAAACACTCTTTTACCGTCAGCGACGGTGTGGGTGGACGATCTGACATTTCTCAAACTGAGGCACTATTCAGAGGCCAGGTCCACGGGGTCATGATATCATCTAGCGCAGCAATCCAGTGATTAGACAGACGAGGAATCAGACGTGAAGTGAAACTTCCATGATGGGGCCTTGAGAGCGGCTTTAAGAAAGTTGAAGTTTATTGAGGCTCGGAACGTGCCTACCTTGGTACCTACCCACTTTCTGCCCAGAATGCTGATGTTCTGAGAATGACAAACCTGTTGGTGGCCGGGACTCGGCCGAGAGGAGTTGCAGGATCGGCCCTACTGTAGCTCCAACTACTGTGGCCGGGGGGACTTGAGGTTTGGCGGCCATTGGATGGCCACCATTGGGGACCAGCCAACATGCGTTTTACAGTATAACAGGCAGACCCATGTTGACCTTAGAGCCAACAGCCATACTCAGCTGAGTTGGGAAGAGCATCTCAACAAACAGAACACACCAGAGCAGCACAGTGTTAGCGGGAAACCGCCGCGGCAGCTTATGAGTACCCACGTTAAGATGGCTTCTATTCCAGCTCCCTGGAAACTAGTAGCACTTTCTGGAATGTACCATAATGTTCGTAATTGTCCTTCTAGCATTTCGATGGATGTGGTGAACGTTGAGATGTTTGGAAGCACATTCCATCCAACGCAGGAATGGCCTTTGAGCCGGTCGCCGATAGCCATGTGACTTGACCCCTGCGTTTGCATGTTGGTAGTAAGGCATCCATTGGCCGAGCCTGTCTTTGGCGATTGTTGACCGGCCGTCAAATGTTTCGATGATGAGAAGGCCCATACTGAACCCATAGTGGACAACTTGATGCAGATTTGACACTTTCAGAGCGTCAGTACGTCACTGCTGGCCCGAGAGGTCACCCAAGGCCAGACGAAAGACGTTCCTTGACTATAGAAGCTCACCGTGGCAATTGATCATGTTGAACACCTCGAGGCCGAGAATGGGCCTCGGCGTTGTCCAAGAAGACGTAGTGTCTAACGGGGCCTTTGGACCAAAATCCAAATGATTATATAAGGCGCACGACTCCTCTGAGCAGACCTTACGTCTCTGATGCCTTTAGATACCTTCAGTCCGGATAGTCTGCATTTACCATCGATAAGTCTCATTCAGTTCCAATTTTACTACTTCCTTCTAATTCGGGTCCAAAAAGTGACCGGGCCGTGTTTGAGCCTACCTAGGTACCTAGGTAGGTACTGATCCGACGTCAACAAGGTTGAATCCAGACCTGGACTCGCCTGACCCCACCGTAAAAGATCGCTGCTCACTATGCCCGACTCCGAACCCCTAGATATTCTGTACAAACAGGGACGGAAACTCAGCTCGGATAAGAAATGATCTTCTTATATTGAGGAGCGGGTTAGAAAAACATGCAGAAAACAGGCTCATCTCAAAAGCGTCACCATTGCAGAGATTGGGTACGTCTGACCATGACCATTACGTTTCCCCAAGGCTGTCAAGAACATCACAACCCGTGAGCAGGAAACAAGCTGACAACATGACCAGGGTACCTACTCGTACTGCCGCCACCGGTGTCGCCTTTCCGGAGGGCATCCCCGTGACTTACTGGAAGCCAGGCGACGATGGGAAGCCAGTCATGATCTCCAGGGAGACGGTCCATGCGATTGATCCTATGCAATGGCGAAGGAACCGTGAAACAGAGTACCGTATGAAGCTCTATGGAACCAGGCCAAACTCCAAGCCTGGCGGCGGTGCTGAGGGTAAAAAGCGTACTACGCATATCTGCTAAGTTTGAGTGTGCGAGTAGTGCTCAAGTATGGGTACTATGGAGCCAAGGTGGTTACTTGTGTAACATTTTTGACGAGGATATAAATACTGGTTCACTTTGAGGCTTGGAATCGAACGGCGCAGATTTTAGATAACTACTTACACCCAGGTATGATAACCAGTAGTGTTCTGGAAGTGGAAGTATTTACTTTCTTGATAACAGCACTGAGCAGCTAAATTTAAGAAGTGGAGGGCCGTTGATTTCACTGATCATGTCCCATATCGTCCCAGAAGGTGGACGTATACTAAGGTTGATTTAATGTTGCCCGGCGTGGACGTTATATATTCAATCTGTCACATACACTCTCCGAAGCAATAGAACTCCACATTCTCGCTGGCAGCAGACAGTCTTTCACATCATGCCTTCGTATGCTTAATATGGTCCTCCTACTGTCCGCTAATCCAAAGGATTCTCCCAGATTCTGAGTTCGAAATCCTCAATGGCGGGACTCGCGTAGCCTTTGAGTTTCCATGGGTGTTCTGGATGAATTATCTGAAAGTCAAAGACACGCAGGAGCTATTTTCGTCGCGTCAACAATTGCAAGGACCTTTTCGGCTTTCTACCGGATATTGGCGGTGGGGTATTGGTGAATACGTACCTCAACGTAAATCTTGTTCAGCTCGATCACAGCAAGAGGCTTGCCCAGACATAGCCAACGTCCATGCCCAAAGGACAGGTCAATGGTCTTCAACATATAGTTCTTCTGCTTTTCATCGCACTCGAGAAATCGTTCCGGTCGAAACACTTCTGCATCTGGGCCGAATATTTCGGGATTCATCAACATTGCGATGAAGTTCAGGTGGACTTCGGTGCCTTCGGGTACAAATTTGCCGTGTACTAAAGAAAAGAGTCAGAATCATGCTCTTGGGATACATAAAGAACGTTGAAAACGTATCCGCTTACTAATGTCACCCCCGGCGGGGACTTTCTTCGGGAAACCGTTGATGAGAGATGGGATCATCCGCATCCCTTCACTGATGACAGCTTGCAGGTACTGCATACCTTTGGCCTGCTCATTCGTCACAGGCCGCGAGATACTGCCTGCCTGGATGGCATTGGATATCTCCTGCTTGAGCTTATGATACACAACGGGTGATGACAGAATGTGAAGAAATGTGGAACGGATGGCTGTGATCGTCGTTTCTGTCGCGGCAGGTATAACGATCAGAAGGTCGGACACGCACTCTTCTGGACTGTGTCCATGTCTGACCCATTCAGCCTGGATGCATGTGAAACTGCGTTAGCCCGGCAGCACAATTTGACAGCCCCAAGTCTAATTATTTTTCTTACCAGCATGGTGCCCTCTTTGTGTTCTGGATCAGTCCTGTAGAACTTCTCAAAATAAGGCTTGACCGTTGTTCTCATCTCCCTTCGCATAATGGTCAGTCAATTCGAAGAGTTGCGGAGCGACGACATGAATTTACCTTATCGACTGCCCCAATCCTTTCTCAGCAAGGCTGCCGGTCGTAGATAGGTATAGAAACAGCTTCGAGAACATGATCTTGCGCAAGAACGGCGTGGCAGAGACGGAATGCACCACGGGTATGGCCAGATCCAGGCCATCCAGAAAGTCGAAATGATCGGTCTCATCACCCAGGTCGCCCCACGCCTTGCCCATAGCCACGAGGGTGACAACGTCCAGCTGGAACCACCTGATGACCTTTCCGAAATCTAGCCTGTCGCCTTTACCGCCTTGCACCTTGTTCCGGATGTGCTGGACCAGTGCCGCAATCTGCGAGTTGACATCTCTCTCGAGGTTGGCCAAGTTCTTGCCAGCGAACCCGCCAGCGAGCCTGGCCTTCCGCTTGTCATGGAGCGACGTGTTCAGCTCGCTCAGCACGCTCTCGCCCTCCGGCTGCAGCTTCATGCTCTGGTACCAGCCGCCACGGCCATAAGTGCTGCGCGCAGAGTTCATGTGCCATAGGGTCTCGGGATCGTAGACCATTATCGCGTCAGGGCCGACTCGCATAACCTTGCCGTACTTTTTCTGTGCGCTGGGTAGTCTGACATGACTCTGTCCGCTTGCAACCGTGAAGAAGCTCCAAAGATAGGAGATGGAGGCCAGGGGTGGACCGGGAATGTGACGGAGGCGACGCCAGGCCAGAACGGAGGTGATCACATGATAGCTGATGACTGATATTATTGCAAATGCAATCAATGCATCTCTCTCAGGATGTATGCTGTAGATCGATGTGGTCAATGCCAGCTTGGAGCTCATGTTGCTGATTCTCCAATGGAGTGGTCCCAACGACAAATGGAAGAAGGAAAGATGTGAAAAAACATGGGCCAAAAGCCCACAATGAGATATTACTCAAAGGTATAAAAAGTGGAGGACTGAACGTTAATGTTCAAAAACCTCACTGTCTGACATGCGTCCCGTCTTGCATCATTAGGCATATATTACGAGGCATGTCAGCAGCCAAGGTGGATAGCTGCTACATTGGCTGGCAGGACATTGGCTGGCAACCGCAAGCTGCGTGAACTCACCACAAGACATGAGCTGCACAGATCCTGAAAGAGACTAGTCTGTTGACGTCAGCAAAACAATTTCCAGAATTATTCAAGGACTTATTAAGAGCCTACCAATCAATGGGTACTACGTGGTCGTAATCTTGCTGCAACAGCACTTCGGCATACCAAGGTTATGCACAATGCCATTGTGAGTAGTACTTCGGGTTAGTGTTGCCGCAGCGAACAGGTTGTGTGGTATCTGACTCCACATTTGTCTAACGCTGAGTTGCAGCTGATGTAGAAGAATGTGTTCCCTATCCCGTCAGTAACTGCAGTCAGCAGTTGCTGACACAATTCGGCACTCAGAGTACTGAAATGGGTGTTCGGCACAAAGTGTTGATAGGAACGCACGGTCTTACTGGCACCGCAGCTGAGATTATCAGTTTCAAATGATTTTAGCTGAAGCGACGTTTCATTAATTCTGCTTCCGCGAAACCATGCTCGCTAGCTAGCGATGCTCCCACCAGTGGCGTTGGCACTCGGCATGTCATCCGGTGGGCTTCGAGACTGTTAAAGAAGCCATCCATGAAAGGCATATCACTATTTACATGAACTGATCTATCATAGCAGAGGGAGAGCGGCATGAGCCATATGTGAATGCGCCTTTGACAATACCGGACGGAGCAGTACTGTCTGGTGCATCGGATGTGTCGTTTCCTCCACATGGAACGATGGATTGACCAGATCCATGTGAGTCCAAGCCAAACGCCTATTAGGCATACTCTGATGTTCGGGTTGTGCTGGAACAGCAAAATACAGCCACAGTATACCCTTGCTGTGTAACCCAAGAACCATCACCCTCCCCCCACTTCAGCGAAAATGCCAAGGTGGATTCCCGCCCAATCCTTACCCTTGCAGAGACAGCAATACCTCCAGCCACTCATTTTGATCCTGGGAGTTTCGTGGCTGAATGGGCAATATTAGACGCCTAGGCAGACGCGAGGCAGACGCGAGGGCGCCTGAGGGTGAGGGGTCAGACGCTGTATCTATTCCAACCTTGGAACGTTTCTCATTTCCGTCCATCCACCTGTCTGTCTTGAGTGAATCACACACGAAAAGGAACCACAACTTGAACGTTGGGAGATCGCCAAAACCCCGGAACGCCATCTCGTCAGCTGCTGCTATACATGTATAGTCGACAACAAGGCGAAGAGTCCGAAGATCCGCCACGCCCGCGGCCGAACAGGAACCACCACAGCTGGGCCATCTGTGTCCGCACATGGTCTTCGTTGCGCCTCAGCGAATCTTATTTCGAATATATTGCTTACCTGACTATTACAGATGTCGTCGTCGTGGGGAGCGGTAATACCGGCGGTGATACCGGCTGGGGTGGTCCTGGTGCTTGTATGGTGTGTGTCCTTGTGGTGGTTTCCTGCCCTGCAACTATCTTCCCGGCCACGATCAGGCTTTGTCGAGCCAGAAGATGGTAAGCATGTCGACCCCGACGCCGCGCTGGGCACTGGCACCTGCAAAAGTCACGGTTCGTGCGGACGCCGGCGTTCCACAGCCAACAAGAAGCTTTTCCAAAAGATCCTGGACCAGTTCGCCGACAGCAGCCTCTTCAGCACAGACCTCTCCCCGAATTTCTTCATCGTGTACGCGCACAATAATGAGAAGGAGGGCACCGCGCTTGACGAGTGTGTTCGTCAACTGATCGCGTGGCTCAAGTCGGTCCATGCCCACGTACTCTCGGACCGTTCCCCGCTGCCTCCCTTTGTCTCGAAGATCGTGGGCAGCGACCCTATCGGGAATATTCTTGGTAACCAAATGCGCATCCTCCCGCCAAGCGTCTACGGTGCCGAGACGCCACAGGAGGCCGGCGTCGACAAGGTCATTGTGTGCGGCTCCAAGGTGTTGGAGGCATACTGCCGCAGTCCCTCCGTACAGGCATATATTGAAGATATTGTTCAGATATGCACCAGCCATCACCAGCAACCGACAGGGACGAGCCTGGAAGCGCGAATCCGGGAGCGCGTTGAAAAGGAATGCCGTGTGGATGGTTTCCATCACGTATTCACGGAGCTCGCACTCCTCCAAGTCAGGAAGGCCGAGCTCGCTGAAGGGCACGGAATGTTGGCTGTCGTGTTGAGCACGACTGACGAGGATAAAGCGCCCATGCAATACCTGTCTTCGCTCTGGAGCACCGATGTCAAGCTCAAAGTGAAAGATCCGACCGTGAGCTCTTTACACAGACTGTTTTTCAAATTGCTGGGCCGGCTCTTTGAGACAAACAGGGCTTTCATCGAAACGTTTGATGAATGTTATACCAAGGCCAACGACGACCTCAGTACATACCACCGAGGAGGGCTCGTGAGCGAGCAAGACTTCGACAAAGCCGTTGATCAGCACGTCACAGAAGCTCACCACAAGTATAGGAGAATTGCCTGCGTTGACATGGAAGATAGACAGCTCCGCGGGTACACTGGCAAGCTTAGCCACCAAGTGTCTCAGGTGTTGGAGGACGTGAGTCAGTCAACACAGCGTGAGATACTGGATTGGTTGTCTACCGTCCCAACCTCGCAAATCCACGTAAAGTACCGCGATCGGGGTACGGGACGTGTTATGGGCACCTGCGAATGGGTCATCGAAGATCCAGAGTTCTGCCAGTGGCACAAGTGTGAGGGGTCCGCACTTCTTTGGCTAAACGGGGACAGTAAGTCATCCACGACGATGGCATCCGTAATGTGCTGCTGCTAACACATTATCAAAGTGGGGACGGGCAAGACTTACTGCACGTCGCGTGTCATCGATAGGGTCAAGGAACGCCTGGAAACTGAAGATAATGACGAGGGTTTCGCTTTCTTCTATTGCCACAAGCAAGACACGGAGCGCTCGCAAGCCCGAGATATCTTGCGGAACATCATACGACAGTTGGCCATCGGCCCATTCAACTCTCGTTCCAGCAACACCGCTGTTAACAAGACGGTGCATGACCTTTGGAAGAAACACAGGGGGCGAGGCATCGGCTCGACCTTTGACGAATGGGAGGCTTGCCTCTCGGCGCTCATCGACACGTACCCCCGAACAACGATAGTTCTGGACGCGCTGGATGAATGTGACGCGCTCCAACGGCGTGATCTGATCAATTCACTGGGTAAACTCGAAAATCGAGGTGCTGGTGCCAAACCAGTGAGAGTTTTTATCTCAAGCAGGCCCGAGGACGACGTGCGCCGGCAATTGGGCGATTGCCCTGCTATTCGGATGCACAACGCCAACGACATAGCAAGCTTCGTCCGCCTTCAGATCTCGGAACACAACCGGTGGTCAGATTTGCCCGAGGATTTCCAAAACGAGATCACCCAGGCGCTTGTGAACAAAAGCACAAGCATGTTTTTGTACGCGTCACTTCAGATCCCGCGGCTCCTGCGTTGCGACACGCGGGGGGCGATGCGGAAATGCATTTCGGAGCTTCCGTCCTCGCTGAACGAAGTCTACCAGGAGATCTGTAGCAATGCGACGTCAGACCATGATAGGAAATACCTGATCCGAGCCCTACGATGGGTTTCGTGCTCCGCGAGACCTCTGACGACCGAGGAGCTGCTGTTCGCCATGAGTCAAAAGGTCGAGTCCGATGGCATAAACCCTCAGGATCCGGATCTATCCGAGGAAATGCTCCTGAGATGGTCGCGCAACCTACTGAGCCTGGATGCTAGCTCCGGGTCTTTCTATGACGAGGAACCAGCGCCCATCTGGCGGCTGGCACACCAAGCAGTGGCCGAGTTCCTCCAGGCGACAGATTATTGCACTTTGAGCCTCGCACACCGCGAAGTTGGCAGGTTTTGCCTGTTGATGCTGATCGATACCTTCAGCGTGAAGCCACTCAAGCCCCGGATCCAGAGTGCCTCATGTGAAGCTTCCGAAAATTCAGAAGACTTGTCATGTCCCTGCGGCCCCTGCGGGACGTATGATTCAAGGCGGCACAAGGCGATTCCGGGTATATTGGCGGATTACGCTGTTTATGGCTGGCCAACGCATGTTCGCGTCCATGTTGATGGCGCGGTCCCCAGTGTCGCTTGCCTGTCTCGAACATTGCAGAGTTTTCTTGGTCAGCCTGGAGAGGGCAGTCTGGCTTACCGGAGATGGTCAAGCCACATCAACTCCGAGGGGAACCGGCTTCTCCGAGAATGGCCCATATTCTATGAAAGATCATACGAAATTCTGGACCGTCTGAACAATGCGATGGCACCCATGCTCCTCGCATGCCATTTAGGAATCTACACCTGCCTACGTGAATGGTGGAATTCTCCCGATATCGACTGCACCCAGGTCTATCATTCGCCCCCCGAATGGTGGCCAAATACTCGCTTACTATATGCGGTCAAAAGGCATCTGAGGTCGAGCTATACTTGGTCGATCCTTGCGCTAGCTTGTGCTCACAATGATACTTCTATCATCAAGCACCTGATGGAAAGAGTTGGAAATCTCATCGTCGATCCCACGGCGAAAAATCATATGCCTCCAATTGTGGCGGCAGCAGTGGCAGACTCTGTGGAAACGGTGGACAACTTGATTAACAACGGGGCGGACTTATGCTCGCCGTTCACGTGTCAGCACGAACACATCCTCTTGTTTGCGATCTGTGCCAACTCGCTAAATGTGTTGAAATTTTTTATGCAGCAGCCAGGGTTGTCTCAGGCGCCGCAGATAGAAGAGGTTTTGATGTGTCTTGATTTCCGCGACGTCCAATCCGCAGAAGCCATCGAAATCCTCATCCGTACGGGCATTGACGTAAATACACCCCTGAAAGTGGGGACTCTGCTGCTTGCCGCCGCCAGCAACGGATGGGAGGACATGGTGGGCTGCCTGATTGAAAAAGGCGCGGATGTGAACACGGAAGCCAGCTTGGGGAATTACAAGAGTGTTCTTGACGCATTGATCTGCAGTCACGGCTCGGCCACTCCTGCAATGATCACGTTATTCGTCAAGGGCGGCGCGCAGGTGCACGCCTGGGACCTGGTGAATGCGTGGATTCACACCAGGCCGGTGGGGGCACTTCACGCAAGGGGCGGCATGAACGCACGTATTGAAAGGCGGAAGGAGCTCTTGCAGATGCTACTGGCGGAAAAACCAGACTTGAACGAGACATGGAAGGAATTCAATTGGGAAGAGAACAGCGCCTTGATCGAGGCGACCTGGTTTGGCCAGTTGGAACTGGTACGACTTCTACTCAAAGTGGATGCTGATGTCAACGTGAAGGTGGAAGGCAGGCACGAAACTGCGTTATTTGGTGCGTTTGGATTCTTTCTTGATAAGGTAATGTATGGAGGGGCCCTTCAGGACAAAGGCCGCAAGATGATCGACGTCCTAGTCGAGGCAGGCGCCAACGTCGACGACCCGCAAATGGAGGGTCATGACCTGCACAGAGCCCTGGCACTTGCCGCATTTTGCGGCTGGGCAGACAAAGTGCGAGACCTTCTTAACCGCGGAGCACGCCCTTACGCCTTTTTCGATAGGTGGAACAATGCCCTGGCTGCCGCTGCGGCCTCGGACCTGCCGCAGGCACCCACAATCGTCCTCGCGCTTCTGAACAGCGACCCCAACGCCAATGACAGCCGCGAATACTTCGTAGCAGCTCGTTCGGCCCTTCATACTGCTCTCAGATGCATCGACCTAGACTCTGAAACCGACGATTCTGAAGAGCTACTACGCTCGGAAACTTGGCTGGTGTCGGCTGATGTGCTGGCCCGAAATCACGCCGTCTCGAACGTCAACTTCACGCAATGGAACGAAGATCTCAAATCGAGACAACCACAGTTTTGGAGGCTACATGCAGAGGCCTTGGAGAGATTAGGGGAGATGCTAAACACGAACAGAGCACACTTCTTCCTGAAGTTCCCAGACGCAGAATCTGACCCAGATTGGAGCATCAAGGACTTGCTAGACTGGTAACGCGATGCAAGTCTCAAGAATGTGTTGGCGAATATGGCTCCTGATTTGTATTCGAGTACCTCCAATTGGGCCCTCGCATGAGGGCAGACCAGCCACCTGGAGCAACCCACTCGTGGATTTCCTCCGGACCACACCCACGACGCTCAGCCATAGCAGCTGGCACCACCCAGAAGTTGTCAATTGCGGACATGAGCGGCAATATCAACGCGCGGCTTCCTTGAGAACTGCATGGAAGTCACGGCATATGTTTGCATTGCTCAGCTGGCTCCAAGTCTCTTGCAAGCGTGCCACCTTTCTTCATGGTTTCGCCTACCGACCAGTTAGTCTTTCAACAAAAAAAGAGAGACTCGTGTCCGGATTAAAAACAAAACCAACTAGTCTTTCAACCTACTGTGCTCAGCTTCATCTGACTTTTACTGCTTGGTATTCCAGACTCTTGCGTTCCTCCGCCTTATGCCTCGAATCTTTAGTGTGAAATGCCTTCTTCCAGAACCTTTTATCTACATTGTCCCTGACAGCCTTATCGTTGTATCCGAGCCCGCGTGGGAAGAATATTTCCAACATGGCCAGCCCGGCCGTGGGTACCCATTTCTCCAGTTCTATCAATGCTCCATGTACCCCCGAAACGCACACCACCTTTTCCTGTGCGGAATCATTCCCTCGATTGTTTGTCAAGCAGTGACGCAGTACCCGCAAACCAGGAGAAGGGCCATGCTGTGCAACCGACGCAGCCGCCTGGGGATGAGCTGGCTCTAGCCATTCCGGAACCCCGTCTTGCCTAGACATGGAGTCCAGCCATCGTGGCCTAGGTTGAGGTTGATCCTCCTTTTCGTGCGTGAGGCTAGCATCGAGTCCTTGCGTCTTGTCGAACGCCCATGAAACAAGCTCGGCGAGCCCATTGTCGGTTTCCTTCAGGTTGACCACAGCGTCTGGATCGTCATTGTATGCCTGCCGCCGCCCAACTATAATCGGCACTCGCGGAGACCTGCGTAGATGAACGCTGGTGGCGCCTGGCTCCCTTTGCACCCCGGCCGCGAGGAGGTTCTGGAGCATCCCGAGGCCACCGATGCAGACGAGATACCACGTGTGTACTTGATGCCCGATACGCTTATGAGGAGGCAAGTCCAGAGGATGCTCAGTACGAGTGTTACTGCTCTTGTTCCTGGGCGTTGGAGTGATGACCCCGCTGCGAGGTGCTCGGGATCCCAGGCCCCCTGAGATGCAATTAACACCATGACGTGACGACTACCATTCCCTCGTGTCAGACAGGTCACCTTATACCGCTCGACCCTTCGGGCAGCCCATTTCTCCTCTATCCACTGAGGCATGGAACACGTAACAAGCGCGAGAATGCTCCCGCAAAAAGTGATCAGCGCAATTGCCCAGTCCCCATAAGCACACCAAGGGACAATCGCAATCACCGCCTGGACAACCATCGTCGCCCAGCCCAGCCACCAGACCCAGTCACGGCGCAGAGCTGCAACCGGCAAGACGTCGTAGACATCAACACGGAGCGACTCGGCCCTCCCGCCCTCCCCCACGGGCCGCGGGTCGACCCCGTGCCGGGTCTCATGGTCGCGCAGCAGCCGGTCCAGCGCCCACGACCTGTTCTCCCTCGCGAACCCCGTGGCGCAGTTCACCAGCAGGCAGTGGTGGTCGCACGCCGGCATGAGCGACGCGTCGCCGAACGCCGACAGCAAGCCGGAGAAGCTGTACGCAACCCACCTGAACGAGAAGGCTACGGGCGCGACGGGGACGGCCCAGGTGGCAACGCCCAACACCCCGAGGGGCCGCACCCGCTGGCCTACCTGCTGCGCGATGGCCTTCTGGACGATGTCGCCGCCCACGAGGAGGAGCAGGCTGAGGATGTCGCGGGGGTTGCCCCATTGCTCGCGGAGGTCGGCCTCGGCGGGGCTCATGTTGCGCGAGGAGGTATTTTTTGAGTTTCTTCAGATCAACGTGCCTGGTTCCTACTAGTAGGTATGGATGGGATGTTGGCGACCGTCGGCCAGAGACGCCGCGGCGGGCTGAGACCGAGGTCGTTTTATCCCACAGCAAGGGGAGGATTGCCAGGTTGGAGGTCGGGATTCCAGAGCTTACACCGGTGGTCATATTGTCTGTTACACAGCGCAGATCCGGGCAAAAATGTGAATTGGCTATGCCATGCAGGCTATGCAGGCTGATTCAGACCCCGACTGATGAAGTCGTGCTGATCCCGGGCTGGGAAACCGCACCGCATTGGACGCCACTTTCGTGGCCCTAGACTCTTGACGGCAGCTCGTTGCAACAACTCCGAGAACCTGTCTTCCAACTCGTAATTCATGTATACCGTGTGCTGCACTGTACCATGATGCATTGGTTCATTCCGAGGCTGCTGTCACCCTGCTGCTTCACACTGTATCTATCTGAGCAGATTAGCGGTAAAGGCCTCCAATATTGATGCACCTGCTCGAGTACTCGGATCCGGAAGGATAAGTTTTGACAATACCTCGGTAACAAAGGTGTTCAGAGTAAAAGATCAAGGTCACAGGTCTGACGGCATTAGATGGCTGTGATTTAGGCGAATCGTCGAGGACTATCCCGTTCAGGATTACGAACTTCAACAAGGCCCTGACGCGTTTGGTTCCCAGTACCCTCGTCTGCCCTGATCGTAAAGCACCGCTCTCTCTTTCCATGACCGTTTTATTCGTTCACGCCCTCGATTGCGTGCGATTTTCTTGATGAGGCCTTGCCTCCTGCCTTCGTCGACCCACTGGCGCACTTCCTCGTCAACATCCGGAGCTTCCGCCTCGTACGATGGGTTGTCCCACATCACGTAGCCGCATTTGCGGAGATACGAGTCCTCCGGCCAGTAAGGGGTGTCGGATACCAGGAAGTCTTTGTGTGCCTCCAGCCATATGCGGAATGGGCCCGACTCCAGACCATCGATCCCGTCAAGATCGGCTCGTTTGATCCCAAGCAGCTTTACGAACTGTCTCGGGGTCCATGTTGCCCTGTCACCAAGGACAGCGTTACCAGGGGCGAAGTACCGGTTGGCGAGCATAGGGGTGGAACGCTCCAGATGTGCTGCGAGTGCTACTGGAGTCTTTGGCAGGTTTTTGAGCTTGAGCATTTGGAGGCGCTGCGAGTATGAACAGCACTTGTCGAGCTCGAAAAGAAACGGGAGGCCGAATGTGAGCTGGGATCGCAAATTAGTCTTCCAGGGTGTAAGTTGTATGCTGGTTGGTGATAGGGAGACTGACATATGCTTGTTTGTGCTCACTTTGTCTGCCTTGAGCTAGCCAGTCCACTGATTCTTTGCCCCACTCGATATCGTGTGCTGCGACCTCGTCGAAAGCCTCGGACAGGACTTCCTCCAAGTAGTCATGCACACAAGCAAGCTGCTCATTTACCCATGGTGAGATTGAACTGAAGAAGAAAGACTCCTGATAAGTCTTCCGAATTCGCTTGGTCTCCTTGTCGGGGTGAAAATCTGTCTCGTGTTGAAAGATAAGATTGCAGTATATCTGAAAGAGGTACATAGCTCGCTTGATCCGAGTCTTCTCCTCAAGAGAGGGTTGCTTGTTCCCAGAGCGTTTTTGAGTGACGAGACCCCACGATAGGGGCCTTCGTTCGTTGAGAAAGCTTGCAGTGAAGTACTCGACAAGTGTGTGGGTTCGGCTAAACATGCTTGCGATAGTCGTTCCATCGAATGCGTAATATTCTGGAATGTCATATAATTCTCGCAAATATGCTTCTCACACCGTACTCGCTCAAAAAATTGTCGAACATCCAGTCTAGACACCATTGCTGAAAGGGTATTAATACTCCATTCTCGGCACGACCCCGGCCTTCTAAAGCCGCCCCAAGGAGAATTGAAACTTTTGAATTGTTGCCATTATCGACGAAGTTAAACTCAAAGGCAGCAGCGGCATAGTGTATGAGTTCCGGGG
Organism: Diaporthe aspalathi; assembly: GCA_001447215.1. Lineage (NCBI taxonomy): Eukaryota > Fungi > Ascomycota > Sordariomycetes > Diaporthales > Diaporthaceae > Diaporthe > Diaporthe aspalathi. The sequence goes on from LJJS01000037.1 coordinate 16,287, forward strand.
ATATCTGGTTGCGCAGAACGCTTTGCACGATGTGCTTTGCGTCATCACGAAACGCCGCGTACATCGACGAGTGGCTGAGTATGGCAGCCCCAAGTGACTGCATGCAGTCGCGCTCTGCCAGGATAGCGGAAATGCGATGCAGTGGGAGCTTCAGGAACTTTGGGCCGGGCATTTTGGAGCTCTTTAATGATAATGGCGAGCATTTTTCGAGTCTCCTGAGTGGGCAAGCCGCAATGGGTTTATGAGGTCCTCAAGGTTCATCCCAAGTACTTAAAGTTGTCAACTATTGTGAGTCACTTTCAACCAGGAAATATTGTGTGACTCAAGTCGAGCGGAGAGTGGGAAGGCGTATGTGACTGACTGCAGGTGGTGTTGGGTCTGACGGCTTACTTGGTGTGCCTAGCGCCGGACTCTGCCACCTCTCTGCAGCAGCCTCAAGTGGCTGCAGATGATTATATTAGCCCATCCTGATTCTGTTGGTAGGGAACCGTGTCCAGTAAATAGAACGAGCCATCTATCTGGTAGACAGGTAGAACTGTGGGGCAGACGTAGAGTTTACTAATCTTTGCTGCTTTCCCAAGCAGCCAACGTTTGCCCACCCATGATTTTGGGATTGCCTACCCAGCTTAAAGTACATGCCTACCTAATATGGCGGAGGGCTCTAAGCCGCCCACACAGTTCCTTAAAAAGATACCCTTATAAGTCAGCTAACGAAAAAGCAGAATTTAAGCGTTGGCAAATTGCTAACCGTTAAGGAATTTTAAATTTCAGGCTCTTTAATTAGTTTTAAAGCCTTTGCACTTTCCTGCTTTTAGTGTTTTTTATTAACCTGTAAAAAGAGAAATAAAAGGCTCTCCCTGCTTTACATTTTAAAAAAAGTTTAAAAGAGTAATATATATATATAAAAGAATTTAAACTATTTAAGCAGCTAAAATTTATTAAAAGAATTTTAAGGATATTCTTTTTTAAAAAAAGCCGCTATTTAATTTGATTTTAGCTAAATAGCGTCCTGAAGCTTATTAGCTGAAAAAAAGCCGCTAATAGTTAGCAATTTATTAACGCTTAAATTTTGCCTTTTTATTAGCTAACTTATAATAATATTTTTTTTCAACTATTAAATTTGCATATAAGGGCCCGCTATAGTATATAAGCAATTTTGCATGCAGCTTATTATAAAATTTTGTACCTTGAAGCCCCTTAACGCGCCTTGAAGCCCCTTAACACGCCCTAGAGCCTCTTGAACGCGTTTTAAAGCTCCTTGAGGGTTCTTAACGTGCTGCTAAGGCGCTAAGAGAAAGGGCCTTCCTACGTGCCCTCTCATGTGCCTTTTGAAGGGAAAGGCCCTCTCGTGCGCCCTCTTGAATTGCAGAGGAAAGGCCCTCTCGCGCCCTCTCGAAGTGCCCTATTGAGGTGCCCTTTCGAAAAAAATGTTAAGGTGTATTGTGGGGGAGCTTATTTCCTATTTTGTAAGAATTTGGATTTATTAGTAATTCCTTTAGAAATGCTTGTATTGGGTGGGCGTATGCTTTGAGCTGGGTGGGCGGTTTTGAGATTATGGGTGGGCGGACGTTGGCTCCTTCCTAAGGGTTGATTTGTGGAAGTGCTGCCCCCCGGCGGTCTTCGATATGACAGCGATACCTGGTACCCACCTACCCTTCACAAATTCAGAGTTCGAGATTTTTGCGGTTGGCGATGGTCTCTGGGAATTCGGGAACTGCAACGACTTTCGAACAGGGCCGCCTCAAACTCTCCCCTTTTGGGCGTCACGGTAATCAGGACCGCATAGATACTAGTGTTGAGTAGACAGGCTACCTAGGTATTCTGGGAACGTCGCGGCGGCGTGGTCCTATCTCCTGCCGTACTAGCGAGTGACAAATCTTCGAGACCATTTCATTGTGTTTGCCCTCTCATATCTGACAGGTGACACCAGTGACGAGACAAATTCCGCTTCATATTAACTGAGCCAGTCACTTGATCGTGGCGTTCGGACGAGATCCTGTCAAGGTGTATAAGCTGGCACCTCCGTCCTGTTAACCATTCAGAAACTGGTTCCAGACACCTCGCGAGAAACATAAACGGACTGCCAAGACCAGGATCAGGATCTACTCGAGAGAAACAATACCACCACCATACCACACCACCTTCTCCATCATCTGGACACTCGCAGCGCAGGGTATCAAGATGCCGCTTGATCGGCTTCCCGTCACAGTTTCACTGCTTCTCTGCCTCACTGGATGCACCCTGGCTTGCTATACCGATGGCTACACTTTTGAGGATGCATTGGGGACGGGCAAGGACATTAATGAGTACTTCGACAAGTTCTGCAACGATAAAGCAGAGTTAACGTACAGCCCGGGAAATGAGGTACCAACGTCAAGCCCTCACATGAGACCCAAGAAACCACGAAGCAAACAGCTGATTAACACCAAAACACAGATCAGATGGTGTGCTCCTACCGATAACGGCCACTTGGACATCTGGCTCACCTTCGAAACGTTACCCGCTGAAGACAAGGTCTTCTTCTCGCCAGACGCCTGCGACCACGTCCTAAAAGATGTAAATATTAACCTTTCAGCTCCCAGATAACATTGCCATAAATTGCGCCGCTGACTTTGTAATCCTCATAAGGTAAAGGGCCTTTTCGATCGCGTGGGTTGCTCGCAAGGTGGTAAAGACGTCCCGATATCATACTTAGCAGATTCCAAGAGGGACACGGGATATTTGCCTGTCGATGAAGGGAGGAAGTATGTCTCTGGTGACGACTGGGATGTCGTTAATATGAGTGACGACCCTGGCAAGACATCCATGGTCGTCTCCGTCACAAATATCACGACGACAGCAACCCCGTGTCTGATGTACCCCGCAACGACTTTGGAGACCTCCGGCGCAAGTGCAAACAAGAACGAGACTCGGATCGAGACGCAAACGACCACCCAGACCACGCAGGCGACGAAAAATGTCACTGGAACCGTCATAACCACTTCCACGACAAGCGTCACTCAGACCGTAACAACCTTCATCAGTACCAGCATCGTTTGGACCGACTCCAGCGGAAAGACAAATGTTTATTTCGAGGGAAAGCTCAGATAGATCCACAGTCTGCTAGGGGCTGTCCGTAATCTTGAGAGTAACTAGCAGGACGGGAGCTAAGGTACACACAATTCCTTGACCGTTGTTTAGTACGGTGAATGGGATGAGTCAAAGAGGCTAGGGATTCTTCAGGCCTTGGATTACGAAACCATTCGTACTTTCTGTAGGAAGGTTTTCCTTATTCTTCTCCTTTTGCTTTTTTTTTTTTGGGCTCAGTGGCGAGGGGTGGGGGTAGTCAATACGCTGTCAGGTTAGAATGGAGAAGCAAATAGCTCACTGGGGAAGTCAGAGACACAAGCTGTGGGAAAGACCTTTCTCGTACAACCAACCAACGGGGGCGTTGGTGGCACAAAGAAGGGGGAGAGGTGGTTGAAGCTTGGTAAGAGAATAACACCTCACGAAGGAACTATTCGTCGAAAAACAGGAGAAGCTAGCTCGAGCCTAGTGCATGCAGAAAATGAGAGTGCAATGTTGGTAGCTGAGGTTAGGTATTTTCTCTCCGAGGTGGAAGTTCAGGGTCTGTCCGCCCCCGCCCCCCTCACTATCATTCTTCCTTTTCCCTGGCAATGATATTATATTCATCTGCATCCCCGACTCGCTCGCCCATAGCGAGCCTCCACCGGCTCTTCCCTGAGAACAGAACCTGTCTTTCCTGCCCGAAATTACGTTGGCTACTTTGAAAAGCGGCCTCGTTGATTCCCATCCCCCGTACACCGTGCACGTCTTGATGTTTTCGACAGCTCCCGGCTCGGCGTGACTATGTCGATCCTGTCGGCCATATTGCTCTGCCTTGTCGGATTCGCCCTCGTCCCGTTCGCGTACCAGAGGTCCAAGAGGGTGAAAGGAGCAGTAAACCTGGCGCTCCAGCTCCTCCATCTCCCAATTACGAGTGAGTCGCGCCACGCCGCCGTCCCACTGGCATGACCCCCGGTCCATGTGGGGGCCGTGGAGCTGATGTCTTCCTCAGATCAGCCAAATTACTATTAGCTGCAGCCTAGGAGATATGCTTGAGATGGGGCTGGTTGGTTGGCATGGTCAAGACTCAAGACACACATGCACCAAGTGCCCAATTAGTTCTTGGAGGGCCACAGCCGCTCCCATTGTGTAGCCGGGTCTGAATTCTCCCAATGTGATATCCTAAGTGGGCAATAGCATGCCCAGGGCCTGAGGATGCCGAATCAGCAGAATAGGGTTCCATGGAGGCAAGGTGTGGTAGATGGTTGCTGGTAGTCGCTAGGTGGGATTTGAGTACCGTACCGGGGCTATGAGGCAATTTACTACTATAGCCCTTTGGGCTAGGGAATTCTAGAGTTTAAGTATTGCTTAGGGGGCTAGGGTAGTTCTTAAGGCTAGAGTTATAGGATTTAGATATAAAAGTTACGTAAGGATTTTTAAGGGAAAGGGGGGGGGGAAATATTATTATAAAGAGCACTTAAGGCAGTTATGAAGAGGCAGTTACGAAGAGGCAGTTACGAAAGCGGCCATAAAGGCGGCTATAAAAAAATAAATCCCTAGCCCTTTTTTTTTTCTTTTTTTCTTTTTGTTTCTCTTTTTCACACATATATATATTAAAAAAAAAGGGAAATATTAAAATTACTTTAAAAAGAAATCTTTTCTTAGCTAAACTTTACACTAAAGAAAATAAAGTACTTTACAAAGTCTTTACATAATTTTTATATTTAAATTTCATAACTTTAGCCCCAGGGGTGAAACTTAGCCCTTAGCGCTACTATAGCTCCTAACGCAAATATAGCCCACTTGGGCTACCATAGGAATAAGCCGTTAAGCCCCAGTACGGTACTCTTCCATCGGGGCTATACGCATCGTGATCGCAAGCTGTACAGTCGCTGGCTTGATTCATGTTTGTTTGTTGATATGATTGCGTAGACAGAGGCAGATGGTGTGTACTGTTTGACTGTGACGAAGCAGAAGTGCGTGGTGGTGGGTTGGGGGCTATGTCGGTAGCACTTTTTGACAACTTGCTGTGGTCGGCCGTTGTGCATGTGTGTCAAGTTCGTTTACTGCATACAAGAATAAAAATATGATACGTGCTATGAACCCCAACGCCGCCGTTCCTCGTACCCTCTTCATTCAGCTCGTCATGCCCGTATTTCCAAGTCAGATTGTCAGATTCCTATTACTCTTTCCCTTCTGTAAATTCCCCTATTTCCGAATTATGGATGGGTTATATATTGATTCGTATCTAGGTACCTACCGGAAAATGCACCTAAAAATTGCTCACAGCTCTTGATATTGTAAGTCGCTAACCAAAAGCTGTGCCATTCCGTGCGGTTATCCGATGGCCCCATCCAGCAAAGAGTCCATCATCCAGTCATTCGTATCGTTCAACTGCTCCGTAGATATCACACAAGCCTCGCTGAGCCTTTCCAGAGCTTGGTAGACAAAGTGCTGGCAGTTCCAGTCGGGCTCCCCGCCGACGGGGGTGGAGGCGATGACATCCAGGAGCTTCCGCGGCTGGGCCACGTCCACCTCGACCCGGCCCACGACACGCCCGTGGACGAACTCGACGCTCATCGCATAGTTCTCCTCCCCGTAGTTCTCCGTGTACTCATAAGGCTCCTCCAGGGTGGGCCGCTGGGCGTGCGCCGTGATGTGGAAGTCCTGGACGTCGGGCGAGTCGAGGTAGAAGAGGACGTGCCGTCTGTTGTACGTGTCGTACGGCAGCCCTCTGAACATGAAGATCCATATGTTCTGGATCATCGAGGTCTTCTTCGGGGGTCTGTGGACGAGCACTGTGCTGGTTGCCGCGCCATCTGCTCCCGTGTTGCTGCTGCTTTGCGCCGTTGAGTCTTGTGGCATGGCCACGTCAGACGAATCTGGCACAGCTAAGGCCTGGCCATGGACGGCAGTCGAGCATTGTTGCATTTGATTGGTTAAACGTTCTGGCGGGAGCTGGAAGAATGATGAAGGACGATCACTGAAGCACTGAAGCACAGAGCATTGCGAACTGGCTGGGCTGAGCTGATCAGGAAGCATTGAAGCCCACACGAACGTGCTTGGCTGTCCTGCCTAAAGTGGGCCGGCGGCTCCCTCACCGGTGGCGCCGTTTGGCAAGCCCTAACCCTAGAAATGGACCGCGTGAGAGAGGGTTCAGCCGTAGATGATCCGAACGGTAACCACAAACAAACACGCCAATGTTCGGATCGAAGAGATCAAGCAGGCTGCTCGCTCCGGATACGAGCCAGCAAGGCTGTTTTGCATGTCACAAATGACTGTTCTTGAATCTGTTAGCCTCGTTGGCCACAGGGACGACCAGGACTCGGGTGAAAATGGCCCCGAAAATCCAGAGTGATGAAGCCACGGTGCCAAGCGTGACAGTTTCCATCATGATGGTCCTCGGTCAGCCACCAGGCCAGTGAAGTGGTGCCTTCGACAGCTAATTCAACACCCAGTGAATGGCGCACCAAGGTACCACAATGGTGTTGATTTCTGGCGACGTGGCCAAGTGTGCGTACTGTCGACGTGAAAGGAAAGGCGAGACTATTACTGTCCGACCGAGCTATGCCAAAGACTACGTTGACATCCCAATGACAGAGTTCTGTCCCTGAACAAGCCTGCACTCGGCTCATACTTTCAACGACAAGACTATGGCAAATACTCCAGATGTCCGCTCAGTGAATCTTCATCATGTATCTTGTCGACGAACGCTGGAATATGTACCGGAGACACCCCCCCAGACTGCACCTGTCGCACCACAAATGTCGCTGATGCGAAGCCCCCGCGACCGAGCCGACTTCTTCTAATACCAATTCAACAGGCGCGCCTCAAACGACTTTTCTCTTCGACCACCTCTCTCTATTACGTCCTCGTAGCCCGATATGTTTCCCCCACAACTCGTCTCAGGCTGGATCCTGGTGTCCACGCTCTGTCCTTTTCGACCTCCTACACCACGAACCACACCTGCCACTATGCCTTTCCTATAGATTCAATCAGCTACAATACCCAGTGCTAGTTCAGTAATACACACCGTTACGAATCGCATTCCACCGCGCAATCTCCTGTCCCTCCTCCAGGCACAGCTCCTTCCAGTCATCGAAGGCCTCGCCGGCGACCATGTCTAAGGCCAGCCGGAGCATCGCCTCGGCCGCCGTTGGGCTGCCCGAGTAGTATCGGTGCGCCCGGGCGTTGAGGTAGTAGACGCTGGACTTCTGCGCCGGGGAGGGGGCCCGCTCGGCGAGCAGCGAGGCGGCGGCCTGGATGGCGCGGTTGAGGTGCCAGGTGTGGTCCTCCTGCTGGCCGCCCTCCCACTTCACCGCGCCGTGCTCCCGGCTCAGGATGTCGAACATGTCCCGCACCGCCTTGAAGTGCTCGTTGGGGCGGCCGCCCGGGCCGGCCTCCAGCCAGGCGTCCGTCTCCACGATCCGGCTGACCTCGTGGAGCGCCTTGAGGCAGGCCCGTGCGAACCTGGCCAGCCCCCTGCCCTGGAGCTGCCGCTGGCCGTCGGCGTCGGGGCGGGTGTATTTGTTGAGCATCTTGGTGAGGTCGACTGGGGGCATCTTTCGGATCTCCGCGACCGCGGAAGCAGCCAGGTTGCCATCCACGTTGCCGATTATGGCGAAGTTTGCACACGCGCCGAGATAGTCCCGGTATGGCTGCAGGAATTTGGTCTGGTTCTCGACGGACATGAACCCCGGGCTGGCGGTGCCCGCGAAGGGGTCGTGCATGACCAGCTGGTGCCGGATCTCTGCCTTTGCGTCGAGGTTGAAGACGTGGCCGCTGGTTATAGCCCTGCAGAACATTCCCACGTCACGGCAAGGTAGAGCAAAGCTCCAGGACTGGGTTGTGGTCTCGGCGTCCAGGTCTTGCTCGCCCTCGATGTTGTGGGTCATGATGAACCCGGGGTAGTTCTCCAAGGCCTTGTTATTCATGGGGACCATGTGGAGCATGGCTCCGATCAGGTGCGGGCTGAGGAGGGCGTTGGTGACGTTGATGCGGACGAGCCGGTGTTTCTTGAGCATCACTACATACGCCTCGGAGCGGATCTGGCGGCATATTTGGAGGATCGATCGCTCCATGACGTCTTGGGTGGTGTCGTAGGCTTGTGGGCTGTGTGCCGCGGCATGTAGGCAGTCTGGATACGGCCAGCAGCCAATCTTGCGTGGGAGTGGGAAGTCACAAATGACCAAAGTGTAGATGGAGTCCCGTATCTCCCTTGGGAGGCCCAAGAGGGAGAGAGTGTCTGCCTGGTCGTTGACCTCCATTTTGATGTCCTGTGTACTTCTTGGGAGAGTTTCAAGATTCTCGAAGTCAAATAGCGAAGGCTTGTGAGCACTCAGCAGAAGTCTGTGTTCACTTTGTAGATAACAGAGAGAGACACCACAAGATTGTGGTCTTAGCGTGGTCAGGTGTCTCTGGCATTTCTCTACCGCTCACTACTATAACGAGTGAATGTTAAGAAGGTGAGTGTGGCAAAGGTGGCAGGTTGTAATGACAGTAGCTGGCACAAAGTTCAGCTGAAGTACGGACGACAAACGGCGGTCTCAGTATGGACTGGTAGCGGCAATTTGTGTCAGTAGGCTCTAAATTGGAGCAGGGCTTTTGCAAAGTGAATTGATCTAAGCACTGCTGCATTACATGAAAAGTGAAGAGGCGCTAATTCCCCTTCAATTTCCAGACCCCGCCCCACATACAGGAACTAACACCACAAGAACCCTACGTACCTAGGTACTGTCCAGAGCAAGCTTTCTTGCCTCTGGAGAGCTACAAACGAATTAATGAGTCATCATCAACCATGGAGCTTCTGCCAGCGCGTGTGTATCTTTCCTCAACTATTGTTTTGGTCGTCAAGATATCAGGTCACTTGTATAAGCTGTTGCCGTTTAGTTACAGCACACAATTAATTTCAAGCTTGCACATCCATAAACAGTCAAACTTGTCCGCTCAACGCCGTAAAGGCAACCTCATCCTCTGCGCCTAAGCAAGTACAGTCATAAACGGATGGCATCGTGGCTATTACTAAAGTTGAAGGTTAAGGGCATCCTCAACGGATTCACATTGCCTTCTGAACGTGATCATTTCGATAACTGGTATTATTGATCTTCTGAAGCATGTGAGGATGGTGGCTTGGTTGGTTGAATACTTTTCGTGAGTCCTGGACGACTATGTTAAAGCAGCAGAATTCGATGTTATGTTAATAGAAGTATCCTACGGCCGAAGACCAATTCAATTCTCGCCATTACCATAAACATATAGGCAAAGTTGAAAACAAAGGCATAATGAAAATACAAAGGCAGGGTTTTTTATATTATTATAAAAATAAAAATACTTTTAATATAATTTCTTTTAAATTAAAAATTAATTTATTTAATTAAACTTAGTTAATTTAAAGTATAAAACTTTATTTTTTTTAAAAAGAATTCAATATTATAAATTTAATAGCTTTAATTATAAAATACTATATTTTTTTAAATAATAAAAATATAAATTGTAAAGTACTTTATAATTTTTAATTAATTTCATTTCAGTTAAATTTATAATTTAATTATTAACTTTTGTTAGAAGTCTCTGGGGAAGATGCTGGGCAACAGGTTGCTTGAGG